>JAXBDA010001482.1:0-54250 GCA_036023075.1 Gaultheria prostrata | reverse complement strand
AGTGGAAAAACACAAATTACAATATATGTGATTCCTTTCCACATCCTAGAACAGACGCTCTAAAATAATATAAAGATTACAACTTGATAAACTGGGGACACACGCAAATGTGTATTTTTGTCATTGACGTGCCAACAAAAAAGGGAGCTCGGCTTATGGAGCTTACAAGTTTTGAGTAGAGAGAGAAATGAAAGGAATAACTAAAAATTAGGTGTAATGATTAGATAGAGAAATGAGAATAATATTTAAAAATAGATGTAATGATGAAAAAGAAATAGAACACAACAAATTTCAAAGAACCTCTTTTGTAGGCCCATAGTGGCACCACATGAATTGTTGAATAACACACTGTAAATGAACACCAGATTGGCGTTATCCCTTTATATGTTAGAACATATTACATTGCTACTAGCCGTGCAGACATGTAAATGTATATAGCTCTTATGGTCTTCTTTCTGATTCGATCTCTTTGTGGACGTTAAAAGTTCCAATGCTTATGACGAGTTATAATCACTGAGTTTGGGAGGGTTCTGAAATGACTGCTTTGGGCTTTTCATGGTAGTTGTTAATGCTTGTTCGGTTTGGGTCTCAAGACTCGATTTCTAAATTATTATTCAATCATTACTTCTATTATATGTATGTGTGTGCGTGGAAAAATGGTATAACACGCTACTTCTATTTAGATGTGTAAAATATGCACCTACTAAATCAGGGCGTAATACAGTTTCTACAGGGTATGAAATTTCATTATGAGGGTGTTAAAATTGTTTCTCTCCAGGGCATCGGTTTCAACGTTTATTTTATGCGCATATCGAAGCCTAGTTTTTTTTTTTTTTTATCATAGCCTAGACTTTCTTGTTCCAGGCAATCGACGAAGAGAAAAATCAGCCGCACCACCTCTGCTAGGACCAGGATCATCAAGCTTTGGGCCACCGGCCAACACAAACGAGTGAGATAAAGAAGAAGTTCACTCACTTCTTTAGCTTCCATTTTCCTGACCCAATGCACACTTTTCTGCATTTTCATAATCGTTTGTATCAGCCGCTTGACGATCCTGGTCCTAGCAGAGGTGGTGCGGCTGATTTTGCTCTTCGTCGATTGCTTGGAACAAGAAAGTCTAGGCTATGATAAAAAAAAATACGAAAATCTAGGCTTCGATATGCGCATATAATAAATGTATAAACTGATGGCTTGGAGAGAAACAATTTTAATACTCTCATAATGAAATTTCATGTCTCTTCATAAATAACAAAATCCGAAGACCACTAACTCTTTCTCTCTATAACCTCTCTAAAAAATTTCCCCAAACGCTTTCCCTCATTCGCCGACATCGCCCTCTTTCCATTTTGGTTCACATTAAGCATCAAAACTGGTCCCCACCGCCTTCAAGGAGCTCATTCGTGGTTTGTCATTTGCCGCCACTGTCTGATCTTTCCACTCTGACGCTGCCATGTTGTTCGTTCTGCTCTATTTCTCTCTCTCGAGCCACCAGTGTGGGTCAGAGAGATTGGATCGGACCACCCCTGACCTCTGCATATTCCGGCGCCCATTCATGTAAACACTTTCCACCCCTTTCCCAGCCGCTCAGCCCCCGGATCCGATGTTCCCCTCCTTGTTCGAGCAGCTGCCCTTTCTCTTCTCCCAGTTGATCAACTGCCCCTTATTTTCTCCCCCTCCCCCCTTTGATTGACTGGCCCATACCGACTAGACCCCCCTTTTCCGGCCTTCCCCCTCCCTATCTGGTCGATTTTTTCTCTCCCTCTCTCCCCTTCGATTGGATCGGGTCCCCATCCAGTCCAATCAACTCCCTTTAGGTTTTGTGTGTTGCATGTTTTATGTCGTCTCTGCTTGGGTCTGGTTTTCGTGTTTTGGTTGTCTGGCTGAGGTTTGTATATGCAGGGCAGTTCATGCTGTGATTGGGGCTTCTGGTTTTGAGTCATATGGGTGTTGTTCTGGGTTGTTTTTTTGTTACAGGTGACTGTGGTTGTTACTTGTTGCTCGTGTTCGTGGCGGTCCCTGTTGATGCATGTTGTTTTGTTTTTTTTTTTTTTTTTCTCAGTTTTTTTTTTTTATGTTGTATTCCGCTACACAAGTTAACACTGTGCTCTGTCCTTTTGGCCTTTTGTTGGCCATCGCAGGTCGCCGGTGGCCTTATTTCCGGCCTTTATTCTTAGGCAATAGCATAGTTCTTTTGTGTTTTGCTGATTTTTATCTGTGTTCTGTTCTGTAAGCTGAGGCTGGGTCGTGACAGCTAAGCTTCGCATAGGCCTTCGCTCGTTGCCGAAGTCTTTCTCCCATGTAACGGCGATAACACGGATGGAATGAATTTTGTTTCTCTATTCATCAAAAAAAAAAAAAGAAGAAGAAGAAGAAGAAATTTCATATACCCTGTAGAAAACTGTATTGTGCTTACCTTATTTGTGTGTGTATGACGTACACCCCTTAAATTGCCTTAAATTCATAAATTAGTCTTGAACTCAGAACTTTCGTACATCAAGTCATAATATATGGCTATAGATTTCTAATATTTATTTTGTATCTGTGACATTCGCATGTTATGAATAAAGAAAATTTAAATAAATGTGATGAATTTCTATGCAGATGTACCGGTTGTTATTCAATTTAGTATTTTATGGAAAATAATTTAAGTCGAATACAGATCAATAAAAAGGATAAGTTAAAATGTATTCACATCAAGCTAAGAAAAGTCCAATTTATTTCCTTTAGATTTTCAAAATTGTTTTTTCCTCATGTACTAAAAAATTACTACAATGTACATTTAGGTTGTTCTAGAAACTAACTTATTAATTGACTTATTGTGTTTTATGAGACAATTCATTTTCTCACGATACATCAACTCAAAAAACCAAGAAACCAGCTCCTAACTTAAGTCGATTTCTGGAATAAGACCTTAAAAATAGCCTGGAGAGGGAAACCATTGCGGGTTGAGATACAAGTAGTGCCAACCAGGTTGGATTTAAGGGCAGACAGTGTAACATGTATACAGAGCAAACAATTCGAACATGAGTATTTATTCAGTAGTCCCGGATCACAGCCACGTGATATTTCAGATCATTCTAGCAATGCACATTTATGTGAGGTTCCAGTCACGTGATATTTCGGATCATTATAGCAATGCACATTTTATGTCAGGTTCGTACACTTAGTTATGGAATCCGTAAAAATATGTGGTGTTAGAGTTTTCCATGGCACTACGCGACTTTGCTCCGGTAACACTAAATAATTAGATTTACAGGAGGATTTTTGTTGCAGTTGCACCCACCCAACCATCAATTGACCAAAGTTGAACTCTATGGATTAGCATTTAGCAGTAACATGTCCTAATTAATATCAGTATCCTCCTGTCGTGGGGTTGGTTTGAATAGGGAAAAATCACCAGGGGGTGGGGCCCAATGTAATTTGGAGTCCTCTCCCCAAACAAATAAAACCTGAGGTCCCCCTTCCAGTGGTGGCTTGGCCCAGTCTGTTGTGAAAGCTAAATACATATATTCCGTTCAAAAAACAATACCCCAGGACCACAACGAGCAGAGGTTTCTACTTACTTTTTATGTTGAATGGGAATTTTTTTTAGGTATCTACCGGATACCACATGGCCGAGCCTACGTGGTACCCAAACGTTTCATCCGAGCCGTCAAAAAGTATATTGGACGGCAGAGAATAAAACATCCTCTCTCCTCACTCCCTCTCTCTTCTTTCTCTCTCCAAATTCGGACTGTCCAAAGCCAAAATGAACAATCTAGATGCGCAGACTGGGTACCACGTGGTACTGAAAAATCTCTCGTTGAATGGAGCCACGAGTGTCCCCATTTTACAGCTTGAAAGGTGAAGGAAAACATTAGGACTTATTAAGTACTTTTCTGAATAAGAACTGTTCTAAAAATTGATTCTGAAATGAAAAGTAGGAGTAATTTTGATAGCAACTGAACAGGGACCGGGACTTGTTAACAACACAATGAAAAGCCCAAAAGCAACCATTTCAGAACCCTCCCAAACTCGGTGATTATAGCTCGTCATAAGCATTGGAGTTATTAAACTCCACACGTAGATCGAATCAGAAAGAAAACCATAAGAACTATACATGTGTCTCCACAGCAAGTAGCAATGTAAAGGGATAACGCCAATTTGGTGTCCTGTCATTGTGTCAACTTTTATCATCTCAGATTGCCACTACAAAGGTAAAAAAAACAAAGAATCCAGCCCAAATACCCTACATTATAACCGGATGCAGTCAAAACTTTATGGTCTTGAAGAGGGATGTTATCCTCTATTGGAGTGCAGGGGATATTAGGATGTACAAGGCCTGGTTTGGATGCGGTTTTACGAGGGTGGATGAGTTTGGGCCCAGACGACTAATTCCGGGCCTACTCTTGATCCATGGTTTGGGGACAAAACGCTAGGCCGGATTAGTGAATCCATGGACTAATTACTCTGCCTCAGGCCCGAGTAAGTTTGGACACCCTCGAGGTTGTCCGAAAATAGTCCGGATAGGCAAGTCTCCCTTGCCCCTCCAGGCCCCATTACCCCACTGCCTGCCTTTATTTGTGTTACTATGCAATTATCTTCGAATAAAAAAATAAAGTATTTTTGTGCATAATTTTTTATTTTTTGGGACCAAATTATACTTCTAATAGATATCTTTAATTCGATACAAAAAAATGGAAAAATTGTATACTTTAATATTTACATTAATCAGTTTAACATGCTTTTATACTTCAATATTTTCCATGCTTTTATGTAATAGATTAGTATTTAATTTTTTATTTATTAATCAGTTTAACCCTTTTTATGAGAATCTTTCATGGACAATCTTTTATTCCTTTAGTCGGTGGCATAGCCGTAGGCATCGACGGTGGTGTGATTGTGGTGGTGGTGAGTCGGTGACTGGTGGGGTGAGATAGAGTGACTGAGAGAGAGTGAGGGCTGCAAATGATCCAAGCCGTTCGTGAACGCGGCTCGGCTTGATAAAAGCTCGTTCGTTAAGTTTTTACTGGAGCTTGGCTTGAGCTCGAGTTCATTAAAAACCTTAACAAACAAGCCTGAGCACGGCAAGGCTCGGCTCGATAAGGCTCGTTTACTTTTTAGAGGAATAAAATAATATATTTTCTTATTCCAATTTGATATCTTAATGCACTATCTTTTGAAAAACTAATTAAATTTCACTATTATTTTGAAATGGAGACCATTTTTCGGTAGATTATATAGATACAAAACATATATACATGTTCAAGAAAAACTTTATTTGTTGTCTTAAGCATATGTGAGTATATATTTATATTTTTTCATTGACTAGTTAAGGCTCGTGAACAAGCTCGAGCTCAAGTCAAGCCTAGGCCAGCTCGGCTCGTTAGGTTTTTACTGAGCTCGAGCTCGAGTTTGTTAAAAACTTAATAAAGAAACTTGAGAAAAGTAAAGTTCGGCTCGCCTCGTTTGCAGCCCTAGAGACAGAGTGACCGAGAGAGTGAAAGAGGAGAAGAGAATGGGCAAATTTAGATCTAGGATTTGAAAACCAGGGGTTGTAATTATATATACTACCGGTCCAGCCCTGATTTTTAGCCACTTGAACCGGAAACCGAATTAGTAATTTTGGGAAAATGCTTAAACCGGGATCGAACCAGGAGGGAAAAAATTGGAGACAAAATTGCCGGTCCGGTCTGATCCGGTTTTCCGGTTCACCCCTAATCACCACCATCCCCAAGCAGAATAAATTTCTTCCCTTGCAAGAAACAAAAAGAAAAGAGTCATCACTAAGTCACCACAGGTGACTCAACCAAGAAAACAAAAAGCAATTCAAATAACTTCGTCCTCTATCAACTTTTCACCCGTGAATAAACTTTCCTACGAATAGCTACTGTTTTGTTTCAATTTCTCAGTGAAACAAACAAGTCTCGTTCAGTTGTCAAGAAAATAAGGGAAATGATGGAAAAATAAAATAAAAAATTTGAAAGGCAAAAAAAATTTCATTAATCTTGAAATTCTTACAAGATTAATAGGAGCAATGAAACAACAATAAGCTCAAGGAGCAAAAATTGTCCAATCCGAGACCCAACCAACGATTGGCAAAAATCAATTTTTCCATAACTTTTGGAGTGTTTGGGGGGTGTTTGACCACCTATTTTTTGCATTTTCTACTTCTAGGTGTTTGGCACACCATAGTGAAAACACATTATGCAAAAATGAGTTTTTGGTTTTTGAGTTTAAAGAAGAGAAGTCAAAAATAGGTTGAGAAGAGCTTTTTGACTTCTCATTTTTCACTTTTCCCATTTTGATTAACAAAAAGACCTACAGAATGTATTCTGCATATATCTCCCAATTAATACTCCCATTTCAAAATGCATTCTACACATTTCTCCCAAATATTCCTACCAGATTCAAAATACATTCTGACCAAAATCCACAAAGCCAAAAAACTAAAAGTTAAAAATGAAAAACTGAAAATGAGGCTCCCAAACACCCCATTAGTTACCATGAAAATGGGACCCACACAAATATTTTTCCCACTAAGACTTACTCCCGCCAATTACACTTTCCTGGAAAAATTCTTTATCAAGTGACACTCGGAGGAAAGTAAATTTTCCTTTCTTTTACTACTTCACTTCATTTCACTTTTCTCAGGATTAACTTTCACGCATACTATTCTTAATAAATGAACGGAGCCCAAGAGATACAAAAACGACACGAAGACAAAAACCGGTGCCGTTTCCCTCATAACACTTTCCCCTTCCTTTGAGCTCTATCGAACAGATAATCGCAACCCTAAATACAGATTCATTAGGTCCCACATTTCAAAATTTCATATCTCCGGGCACATTTCTAATTCTGATTTCGATTCCGTTTGATGGCTAGCCGTTTCGATGCCAATCCTTTCGACGAAGAGGAAGTGAATCTTCTTGCTTTTAAAGTTCGAAATTTATATTTGCACACACATTGTTAGTTACTAACTTGATACAACAGATGGTGTGACAGAGTGCAAAGATTGTTATGTTTGGCTTGGAATTTTTATTTTAGTTTGACATACTACTAGTCGTAAAAATTTCGCTAAGTGCAATAATTGCATTTATGTTTTGAAATTTACTTTTTAAGCTCATTTTCTTTCCTGCCCTTCTCGAATCCGGATGCTGCACTATTTTATTGTGATAATTTAATTTAATTTTTATTTAAACCTGTTAAAGGTCAATTAGGTCTACATTGATTTAGACAGTAAAGATTATAATCTACTATTCAACTCTAAATTAATCCAAGTAAAACAAAATTATGTCATTTTCTCGTATCGTGCACTTCTTCTCCAAGTACATCTGGGCTCCTAATTGAATACAAAGATCAAAACTTTGTCCTATTAAGTCACTTCGGTTGGTTAATGGGATTGCACTCCCAGAATTAATTAGAATTTGATCGATAGGATAAAGTCGCAAGAAAATAATTTTTAGTAAATTCTCTAGTTTCGGTATGAATGACCTGACCGGACAGGAGAGGAGAATAGGGAAAATGCACTGTTGCACATAAGGTGGCTGCCAGGCCTGGACACCCTCATTGTCGAACATAAAAAAAAAAAAAAAAATGTCCTATAAAAATTTCATATTCAAGTTTTTTTAAACGTGAAATGGATACTTCAAGTTCATTCAACTGAGTGACCACCAAGTCACCGCCGGTTGACTCAACGAAGAAAAAGCTAAATTACCGGCTAAAAGTCGTTATTGTATTATTTAGTCATGTCTTTATTTAATTTCTTTCTTATTTAAACCTGATAAAGGTCAATTAGAGCATCTCCAACCCACTCATCAAATATCAAATTTTAAATTTTTTGATGAGTAATATTGAAAAATACTGCTTCAATTCACACATCAAAAGAGAACATAAAAATTGGTGACCCTTTCTCCCTCATCAAATAAAGTGAGTCATCAAATTATTTAATATAATTAAAAACCAATTTTTAGCTCAAATGAGATAAGTATTTGTAGAGTGGATTGGAATCACAATTTTGAAAACAACAAAAATAAGACATCAAATTGTCACATAGGTCATCAAAAGTAAAATTTGATGAAAAAAATATGTGAGTGGCTTGGAGATGCTCTTAGGTCTACATTGATTTGGAGTATAATCTAATTCAACTATAAAGTACTCTTAAGTAGAACAAAACGACATTGTTTTCTTGTGTACAATAAAAGCTACTCACCAATTATATAATTGGTAGCTTTTTCCACGGTTGGGGTTAGGGGTGTGCTTCATGTCGTGTCATCTTCGGATAAGAATTCTCTTAGCCCTAACCAGATCTATTTACCTTTTTATGTCATCGTATCCTATCGTGTCGTGTCACATTCGTGTTTCGTGACAAAAATAGCAAGCCATAACCCGCTAACTTCGTGTCGTCTTATCTCGTCCTTCCATAAATTCCTGTGTCGTATTATCTCCTGATCATGTCAAAATTCTCTCAATCCTAACCCAACATGCCTAGCTTTTCGTGTTATCGTATAGTATCATATTGATATTACGTGTCAGGAATAACCGATCCTAACCCGCTAATCGTGTCGTCTCGAAAATTCTCACCCCTAATTATACATAAAGTGTAACTCCTTCCTGTATCTATTTTTTTTTTCACCCGCGAATAATAACTTTGCCCTTTCCTCGTACCCGCGCCATCACCGACGCACGAACTTTTCCTGCGATTATTTTACTCCGTCGCTGTCGATTTTCCAGCGAAACAAATCTAACAACAGATTCGAAAAAACCTACACGAAAAACCCAACTGTGCTATCGTTTCCCGTTTTCCCTCACAAAACACCTTCCCCTTCCTTTTTCAACTCTTCTCGAACGGACAATCATCGCAAACCCTAATTGCATCTCTTTCCGATTCGTTTGCTCCCACATTTCAAACCTTCTGATCCCCGGTCGATTTCTGACTCCCTTTCATGGCTGGCCGTTACGATGCTAATCCTTTCGACGAAGATCAGGAAGTTAATCCATTTGCAGTAAGTTCCATATATGTAGATGCACATACATTGTTTTGATTTTGAAGCGCTATTTTTTTGTGAATTACAATTGCTTGGACAACTGGTTTGATGCAGTGCTATGATTATTGTTTCCGTTAGACGCATTATTGATTTTCAGGCTTTGTTAAAATTTCGCTGAGTGCAATTGCTTTTTGTTGGGATTGATGTCGAAACTGCGAGATCTGTGTAATGCATTTGATTTGGTCGTGAATTGTTGGTTGATCTGAATGGTTTATTGTACGCGTAATGTATTTGTCCATTTATGTTTACTTATGTTGCAGATCTCAAAACCTTTGGATGTTAGTGAAATGGTGTGGGGGCTATTGTATCAATGGTGGTAGAGTGGGTCAAACATGGTAAATGTCAATGGATCACTTGCAATAATTTATGGAACTGCAGCTAAGATATGGACAAAAATTTAGAAGCTTCTGATTCAGGAATTTAGGAAGTACAAAAATAGTCAGGAAATTGGTTAAAGAAAATAAAGGTATATTAAGCATAATGACACAGGAACTTTAGATATATGTAGTTCACCCACTATAGGCTACATGCACTGTTGCTGTAGTGGTTTCACCATGTTGAAGAAGGATCACAGGATATGTTAGAGTTGCTCTACTCAAGACCCATGGCTTGTTCTACACTTACAGTTCTATCATGCTTCACACTCCACAACAACAATATGGAACAACTAATGGTTTAAAAGCACCATACCCGTACATTGTTTATCCCTAGTGACTGTATGTAGCCAAAATGGTGATCTATTTGTCATCTTAAAATGTTAGGTTTAAAATGTACTAAGTAGTTTGTTCTTCCCTTATAAATGTTTGGTGAGGAATCCTTGATTCCTTTCAATGTCAAGTTTATATATACCTGTGTTATTTGTTGGTTTTAGGGCCAAACAGGTGGAGGGAAAGGTTCAGGTCAATCAAACTATGGTGGGGGCGCATTTTATATGATGGTAAGCTGATTCTTCCATCCATTATAGCATTACTTCTGTAACAATAATGCTTTTATTTGCAAATGTCGACTCTAGGCCGGTTTGGTTTGTTCAGATAGGTAATGCAAAAACAGACTTCCTTTTCCTCTGTTACATGGAGTGCACACAACATTCATATAATACCAAGACATTGAGTACTTGTGGATCCAAATTCCATTAAAAATCAAGACCTATATATGGGATTTTCTGAATAGTGGTTCACGTGAAAGCCCGTGTAGTTGAATATGAATATGCACAGTAGACGTTGTGCCTAGGTCTGTTGCCTATTTAGCCCAATGACTGAAAATGTTTAGTTATCGATTGTCTGCCAACTGTCAAGTGTGATGGTTGCACTAAGCTTGGTGTCAAATATGAACTTCACTTGGTGTTGGAGGTGGTGCTGATGAGTTGCGATAAAACCAGTGTTGGGCACTTAATTTCCTTATTTAATCCTTAAGGTGGTTGTGGTGGGCCGTGGGAGTATCTTGTGAACCTCGCAGGGCTAACAGTGATGGCTTGCTGTGAACAGTCATAGTGGTAATTGGATTAGTGAGTTCTGGTCAATGCAGAGGCATTGGCTGTGGAAGCAGGTCACTAATTGGCTGTGGGCCTGCTAATAATTTTGTGCATATGAATCCTTGTTAGCAAGCTTTGTATATCATACTTTTTGTATGATGACTGTGCAAATGCCTTTAATGACGAGCTTAATTTTTGTCCCCTTTTTATGGCCAAATCAAATACGAGATTTGTGATGAAATTACTAGTCCATAATGCTGTTTACATCTCAAACATTCTAATTCCTAGTCAACAATGCTGTTTACACCTCATACATGACATAGGTCTTAGACATCGCAGTTACAAGTCACCTCACTTTACTGCAATAATGTTGAACCAAACACATCTTAATGTCTATCTTATGTGCTTATTTTTGCTTGTTTGGTCTCCTTGCTTGATGAAGTTTTCCCATCAAAATGCTCTCTCATTTTCACAATTGTCTCTGCGATAAGAATATATCTTTTTTGTGCTTGAGCATCATCATGCATTTAAAAGCAATAATCATGCATTAGGAAGGTTTTCAATAGAGAATAATTTATTCTCTCTTGTGGTTTACGTAACTTTATCCTTGCGATATAACCAGCATCCTGGAAGTGTTCCCCCTGCTGCAAACTCAAGGCTTTCACCTCTTCCTCCCGAACCTGCTGGCTATGATCGTGGTGCTACAGTCGATATCCCTCTCGACAGTGCAAAGGTATTAAAGCTCTGAAGATACAAGCTTGAAAAAGAATTTTACGATTTTATGTTTGCGTAAAAACAGGCCGCTTATTTGATTATCATCTGCTGGAATCTAGGATTTGAGAATGAGGGAGAAGGAACTCCAAGCTAAGGAGGCTGAATTAAAGAAGAGGGAGCAGGTACCTTGTTTTACTGATTTACACTGTAGCTTCTGTATATGATTTAATAAAAGTAGGAATATGATACACAGTGCTTTCAATCTAGTTGCTCTGATATCAGTTTTCAGTTTCATTGTAATTGTTCAAGTGAAACATCTCTATATTAGTGGCGGAGGTGTCACCTGTTATTGATGGTGTTTGGCAAATAAAAATGTTTGGCTGTTAGGTTTTTCATTTGGTTTCAAGGGCAACTACTTGAATCTTAATAGTGTCTCTAGGAATTTTTTTTATGGCGTGTTTCCCAAGTACGTTTTAGTGTCTTTGTCATGGATTGCCTGAAGATCCTCACAAGTCAACCTAATTAGATACTTGGACAGCAAGCATGCCCCATGTGGTGGACATGTTACATTTTCCTTTTGTTCATTTCCAACTATAATTCATTCTTATGTTCATTTTCAAAAGTTAACTATGTTATGCAGGAATTAAAAAGGAGGGAGGATGCCGCTGCGCGAGGTATAGTTCTGTTCTCTTTAAACTACATAAGAAGAGAATCAAGCAAGTTAATTTGTTATCCTATAATCTGCACTCCGCAGCCTAAATTACTCCTTTTGTTTGGCAGCTGGAATTGTTATAGAGGAGAAGAATTGGCCACCATTCCTTCCAATCATTCATCATGATATTGCAAATGAAATCCCAACCCACATGCAGAGATTGCAGTATGTTGCATTCACAACATATTTGGGTATGTCTCAGGTTGAATTTTAAATGCGCAGATGCTCGAGCGGATATATATGCTTCTCATTTCCTTTTGGATGGATGTAGGGAAAACCTTTACAGAGATCCTCTCACTTCAAATAGAAGTAATAGCTTTTCGCTTTAATGGATGAATGAACTAGGGTCTTGTTTGAGGGTTGGGGTTTTCGGGAAGAAGCTGTTTATTATTGGTGTTTTGAAATAGGGTTACGTTTTGTAATCGAGGGTTGGGATAGTTGAATATATGTTCAACAGTACAAGAAGAAAAGGAAATTAAGCACCTCTATCAGATCTTCTAGGAATCTCAGTTGTAGAGGGAAAAAGAAAAGATTTTTGACCTACGCATTTTTCTCTCTTCATGAGTTTCTTGTAGAGAAGCATTTTTTCTCCTTCTAAATCTGCCATTGTTTTTGCGTTCCTTTTCGTTCTTGATCTGTCAGTTCTAATTTAACACCTTTCTCTTCCATAAACAATATATATTCATGCCTCTAGTACCTCTAGGTTTCTTTCCCATTGCCTAACAAAAACCTTGTCTGTTGTGTGTGCAATACCTATTTTAGAATCTTTCCATGAGATTGTTCTCACCTCAGTACACATGGCATATTTTGAGCAGGAAAACCCCTTTCTAGATCAGATGCTTCTTCTCTTAAGGACCTATTACATGGTCAAGTTTTACCTGTTGTTTAGCATGGAATTGTTTCCATAGGGAATCTTGTAGTACTTGTGGGAACCATCTACTCCTTACGGGATCTTAGGTGTCAAAGTGTGGATTTCATAGGATTGTTTTTTGGGGTTGCCTTTATTTCTTCTTATGAAGGTAGTTGGAGCTTGTCCCTTGTCGGTTAATTATCACTTCAAAACTAGTGTAGGAACATGGACAGCCTCTTCACTTATGGTCGAGTAGAGTTGAGGTGGATATTTTGAACATGGTATTAGAGCTAGTAGGGTTTTAGAGTCTTTTTAACATGACTATATTGATTACCCCCTTGTGTACCTTATGTGCACCTTGTTTCTTTGTCATCCCTTTGTTATGGATCCTTTAGTTATCTTTTCACATGCGATTCAGGGGTCACACACCGAGGGAGTTTCGGAGGTTGTCCCCAATCATTAATTATAACCTCTCAAATTGCTATATGAACCTGGATAGCCTCTCTACTCATTGCTAATTTGTTGAGTTGGATGCTTTAACAAAGTTAATAACCTTCTCTCGTTGTGGGCTTTGAGAGGGTTGTGTTAGCTACCTCAAAATACCTTCTCCGCACAACTCCTGGTTTTATCGGAAATTATTTTAACTAAGGGGGCTGATAATGCCAAAACTCTTTTTGTTCCTGCCAAAACTCTTTTTGTTCATTCCAAAACTCTTTCATTGCATGACTTAATTGGCCCCCAATTTTAAAATGAATGATAAAATATCCTATGTGATTTCAAGGGGTGATTTTTGTAAAGAAAGTGGTGTAGTGGAGGGCAATTAAGTCGTGTAATGAAAGAGTTTTGGCAGAAACAAAAAAGGTTTTGGCAGGAACAAAAAGGGTTTTGGCATTATCAGTTCCCTTAAATAACCCAATTTTGCACAAATTTTGACACCAATTTCAAAAATCACATCTGAAGGTTGATATGTAAAGAAAGTTATGAAACATTGGTGCATTACCCTCATGCATTGCTTTTTTTGCTCGATATTAGTGTTGGCAAGATGAATTTCTGTGAAGATGGTTAGGATGATATGTCGGGAATTGGTTTGAGTGTACTGTGTTGAGTTCATTGCTTGGTTAGTCTTTTGTATCAAAATAGTTCGCACAAGGGAATGTGTAATTTAGTTTTTTCAACTCAATGTCATTTGCAGGCCTAGTAGTGTGCCTTTTATGGAACATCATTGCTGTTACCTTCGCCTGGATCAGAGGAGAAGGTTGGTTTTGAATACGTTATATATTAGTATATTCTAGTCATAATATGTATGGAATGCAAACATATGATTAATCCATATGTGCAAGAGTCTTAGTGGTTCTTGTCTTGTAGGTCCAACAATTTGGTTTCTGGCCATTATCTACTTCATATCAGGGGTTCCAGGGGCTTATGTTCTGTGGTATCGTCCTCTTTATCGTGCTATGAGGTACTTTTTTGTGCTCCTTGCTTTTCAGCTTGAAAATATAGGCCTAGAGGAAAAGACTGCATATGCATAGACTGTGCAACTTGAAAGGCCCATGAAATTACTGCTCATCTAGATTCAATTGATGGGGCCTGGAATGTGGATTCATAGTGTATTACTTTTTGGGTTGAATCTGAAATTTGGAGAATGATTGTTTCTTGCTTACACTTTATTGTCAGGGCATTTAGAGATGGTGGTACATAGAGAAGTAACAATTAGACTTTACCACTGGTGTGGCGCTATGATTTTAGAGAAATGCAAAACTTCAAGGGTAGAGTACGTATTTAGAACATAGTGATGAGAAAAAGATAAGAACTTAGGGTATTCGGTTTTGCTCTATAAAGCCCGAAAGGTCAGCAGTAGACAGGGAAAATTAAACGCTGGAAGTCAGCAAGAACACTGGGAAGAAAACAAAGCAGAGAATCATGCCCAGTCAGCACCCATTCAACACCTTGTTAGATTCCATTGCCAAGGTGTGGCTTCATGTGGCTTAAAAAATCAGTGTGGTGTATCCTGAAATGGGTTAGAGTGTGTATCTTCTTTAGATTTGTTTTTTGGACCATTATATGTTTTCAGTAAATTATTATCCTGGAGAATTGGAAACTACCCAGACGGCCAGAAATACATTTTTCATAATTGCTTCTCAACCCGTTACAGGACTGATAGTGCTTTGAAGTTTGGGTGGTTTTTCTTGAGTTACATGGTAAGCTTTTGCATCTTCTTGGTAAATTTTCCTTTCTGCTGAAAAGTTTTCTGGAAATTCATAATTGTCATTCTTTCTTATGGATGCAGCTCCACATTGCCTTCTGCGTGTTTGCTGCTGTTGCCCCTCCAATTATTTTCAGGGGGAAGTCTCTCGCGTGAGTGTTTACTTTTAACCTCTTTTTTTTCTCTCTTTTCTTTTCTGAGAGTCAAGTGCAACAAACCTTCTTAAATGTTTCTTTCTGCTATATCTATTGGGAATGAAAGTAGATTATTTTGGAGAAGCAGTTACCGTTTTAGCGAGTTGAATTCTGCCCAATTTGGTTGTCCAAAACAACTGTAGTCTGAATTCTGAACTATGGCCTCTTACAGTCATCATATATTTGCCCATGATTTTTCATTAGAGATCGATAGCTAATAAGGGCATCTGAGGGACATATTCTGGACTTCTGCAGATTAGACAGGATAGTACCACTGGAAGGGCATTTGAATGAGCCGTTCATAGCCTATTGTCCTGAACTAAGAAACCACAATTTGCTCTTCGTATTTGTGTTGAATCTCATTGCTTCAATTTGGTATTTAGTGGAGATGTTTTTAACTCCATCACTTTTCCTGCGAAGCAAATAAATTGGAGCCATGGAGTGGTTGTAGTCGATGCAAGTTCATTTTGTATTCTGCAACTAACGAGCATATCCAATGATTTGTAACAGGGGAATCTTGCCAGCAATAGATCTTCTGGGAGATCATGCTCTGGTTGGGGTGAGTTTTAAGATCTTATTTCACATGCTTAGTATCACTGTATCTTCATAACTGACGGATTTTGAGACTTGTTCTACTTTTGAGTTATAGTCGTAAATAAATGATATGGAAGTTTGTATTCTTGTTCTATTTAAGCCATATTGGTTGAACGTATGCCTTTGTTTATATTTTCCAAGCATCACTTGTTCTTCTAGATTTTATTGAACAGAATGTAAAAACCATTTATTACTTTCATATTTTCTTATACTCACAGATCTTCTACTTCATTGGATTTGGATGTTTCTGCCTTGAGTCATTGATCAGCATCTGGGTTATCCAGGTCTGCTAATTTGACTTCAATTTCCTCTTTCCTCCATAGCTTTTCATGTTCCCTTGTGCTTTCTCTTGAGATTTAGTTGGTCTTTTACCAATTCGCAGCAAGTGTACATGTACTTCCGAGGCAGTGGCAAAACTGCAGAGATGAGGCGCGATGCTGCAAGACAGACTGTGATGTCAGCGTTTTGACGTGGCTCCATGGTTACAAAGAAAATGACACGCTTTTGGACATATTCTCTGGTGGCGATTAATGCTCTGATAAATTGAAATGAATGACTACCGTCAACATCTTCTACTGGCTATTCTGGTATTGAGTGTTCATGTGTTCTCTTTAAGTACATACAAAGAAAGATATACCATTGACATACAAATTGAGTTGGTTTAGTTTAGTTTGGTACTGGTTACGACTTCTTACTACTTCGACTCATTGTTTTCAACATGTTATATTGATGGCTAGTTCCTGTACAATACATTTTCGTTCCCAATAAATGATTGCTACTAAGCATTTTAGTAGTCCGGGCAATGCAAGGGAGTAGCTTTGATGTGCGAATTGTTTGGAAGAAAAACAACCTGCTGGTTGCCAGAGAAAGTGGAGTGGACAGAGGGAGTATGGTGGTTGAAGGAGGTGGGGGAAGAGATGACAGTGTGACGTTGAGCTAGTGGTGGCGATGGTGCAGAAGAAGAGGTGATGACGGTGACTAGTGGGGTGTGTGGAAGAAGAACATGAATTTTTATGATTTCACGGTATTGTAAGCAGGGTTTTTTTTTTTTTTCCCCTCTCTTGGACATGAATCACTCTCGACAAAGGTGCACCAGTTGCACACCTGATTGATCGGGATGAAATATGCCGATGGTTTTGTCCTTAAATCTTTAATGTAATGCGCTTGTGTTTTCATGTCGTGAGGTGGAATCTTAGGCATATCGATTCTACCACAAGGGGATGGTAACTACCCTCGAGGCCTCGACCAATCCATACCGGGTTTGAACCAACAATCTTCACATAGAGGGGTTGTGACAATGCCACTTCGGCTACCAAAATGGAACTGTGCTATACGTACAGATCGGGATGCACCGATTGGCGCTGGGACCCCCTTGCGGGTCCCTCACGGCCAATTTGAGCTGTTCATCAATCTCAAGTGCGCCCCTCGGAATTTTATTTCGAGTTGAAAGAACGGCTCGGATTGATCGTGTGGGACCCACAAATGGATCCCCGAAGCTGATCGGTATATAATCTGTACATGGGGGTCGGTACCCCTGGATTTATCGTACCAATAAGGTTCAATTCGATCGATGCAAAACAGTAGTACGACCAATTTTTCCGCTAAAAAAAAAAAAGTGTGTTAGTGGTCGAATGGGTTTCGTTGGTAGCAGATGGTTGCATGGCAGATTTTCTTCTTCTTTTGGCACTTCGGTCAAGCACGTGATTTCGCAGGCACAATTTGGCATTCCCTCAAATTTTAATGTCCAGATTCATTGGAGATAAAATCAACTCCCCACATCATTTGATAAAATGAACCTTATTTTATCACCTCCACCTCATTTTATCAAATGACAAACTCAAGGAAAATTTTCTGGGTTCCAGACGGGCACCACGTGGCAATGTCCGACATCCAATCCCACTTTTGAACGGTCCAGATTTATTCCATCTCTCTCTTCTCTTTCAAATCCGAATCATTAAAAGCATTTAGGACGGCCGAGATGGGTGCTCGAGCCATGTTGTGCGCGCCCGGCACCCAAAAATTACTCTTACTAGATTCACTGTTGCACCTTTTATTCACTACCAATAAACACTAGGAGTTCATTTCCTCCTACTGAGCAAAAAAAAAAAAAAAAAAAGGTTCATTTCCTCTTTCCTAGTTTTCCTTCGGGCACCCAGCAGAATTTGTTGCCAAAAGTGACCCATAAAAAAGACAGTGGCCCCCCTCTAGGTATAAAGGGTTTTCCGCCCCTTTTCTATGCGAACGAGAAACCATCAATATTAACATCAAGTGCTAATGTTAAATGGTCCATTTCATCTCTTCTTAGAGCATCTTTATCAGGAGCACCAAAATTTTCACCAAATTTAACTTCAAAAACATCTTTTATAAATTAGCAAGTCTCTTTATCAAAAACTCACAAAATCAGACTCTCTATTTAACTTTACTATATTAAACTATTCCCCTCAAATCTATTAAAAAAAATTGCCCCTAATACACAGGGAAACTTTTTCCCCTTTTCGGTGTACTAGTGGACGACCCCACCCCTTTTAGCCATTAAAATATTGTCCCCCATACAAAGGTGGACATGTGTCCATGACCCCCCTCCGAAAGAAAACAATAAAAAACAAAAGGTGCGTGAACAGTGCCGCATAAATTTTGGTGCGGTACTGTAGCAAAAATAATTTGGTGAGGGAAAGTAGAGAGGTGATTTTGGTGTTTTGGGGGTTTGACTCTCTACTTTAACCCAAAAGTTAAAGTGGGGAGCCACATATTGATGCTCTTAATCAGCAATTGCTTAGGTGAGTGTGTGAGTAGAATTACACTCTTGTCCTCATTCAAAAAAATAAAGTACTAATGTTAAACACAAACTAAAATGGGTTTTTACAAACATAATGATGTCACATTTTAATTCATCAATTTAATTTTTCATGATCTATTTATGAACTGATAATTAACCAAACGATTTAAAAGATCAAACCATGATAATCAGGAGTTTTGCTCCGATTTTAAATGTGCTCACATTAGTGAGTCGGAATACTAGTTCTTGAAAAACTAGCCAAGGCGCGAATAGCATGTTTCAGACATCACAAAGGTCCATACTTTGTGATCAAACCCTTACAATTCCGTAGTGAGGAAGTTCCACATTTTGTGACAAAACCTTTACTAGTGTGTAGTGAGGAACTGAGGAAGGATCCTGAAGCACCACACATGCCACTAGAGCGCTTAATAATATTTTTCGGATAATGAAGAAAATGAATGCCAATGAGTTCTAGCCCATATGATATTTCCTTGACTTTCCCAGAGGTCTCGAGTTCGACTCTTCAATACGCGAGATAGCGTTTAAGTGAGAGTTCATCTTTCCCTTGGATATAGATTGATGTAACTTCTCACGAAATGACGAAAATGAGTAGTGAATTGCATTCTTTTACTTGGTAGTTCATGTCCATAGGGCTAGGGATGACAATTTCACCCAAAATCGATGGATACCCAAACCAAACTGACCCTATCGGGGTAGTTTTTCTAATTTTTTCCTATTCATGGGGCGGGTTTGGTTTTCGAAACATGATACCCAATGGGTTTGGATTTGGGTTTGGTCTTAGCAAGTATTTGGCCAAACCCAAATCCAAACCGATCCATATAATATTACTTATAGGACATATATTATATTATATACGTGTAATTTTAATTTTTCAATTCATAACTTTTAGTGACTTTTCTTTTCATCTCCTTCCTTATTCCTCTACCCACCACGATATTATTTATTTTCATTGATGGAATAAATACTAATACGGGTTTGGTGTGATTCAGATAAAATCCAAATCCATGTGGTTTGGTTATGGTGCACTAAAAATCATATCCGTCGGATATCGGTTTGGATTTGAATATAGATAAATACTTTGAGTCTGGGTATGATAATTGCAAAATTCCGACAAAACCAATCCATTGTCATCCCTACATAGGGTCCCTTTGTGATTATGAAACCACATGCGAAATGTTTCACTGAAAATAGCTATATAAGGCCCACCACATCAATTGCTCTGGTTCCTGTGACCCTGACCGTGACCCATCCCAATTGGATGAATGCACCAACAGAGAGTCCCCAGCTCAGCAAAATCGCCATTAACTCCATCGGACCAACTTGTAGTCCAACTGTTGTTTATGCCCCTCCAAGCCCTAGGCTTGGATCTTCCTCCCCATCACCTCGGAACAGTTGTCACCCTCAACTGTATTCACCCACCTGGCAATTCCACATTGGTTACTAAGGACAACATTAATATATGGGGATCAGCTCCTACCATTATCTCTTCATATTCGTTCATATCTTTAATTGTGACTAGATTTCACAATAACGGGGAGTCTAGAAACACAATTTCGAACACAATTATATTCAGAATTGTCTCATGTATATAGGTCCACATGCATCGAACGGCTCGATAAAAATTGTGTTTTAGTTGTCAAGATGCAAGGTGAAAACTTAAATTGTGTCAATGTCCGCCTTTGGCCTACGCTCTTAACGATATAGGATTGAATTAGTTTTTCTTGTAACTGTTTTAACTATACCATTTTTAAAGATGAACCGTCCGAATCAACATTAGAGAATCGACGGTGAAACTAAAACTGGTAGAGCATAGAAGGCGTGTCTTGAAGGGCCTGCTACTGCCCTAGAGAGACTCTCTCTAGAAAGTTAGATTGTTCCTAGGGTTTCCTACCCTCTCTTCCCGGCTGCCCCCATCCCCCTTCCGGCCTCTTCCCCTTCTTCCTCTACCCCTTCTTCTCCTTTCTCTCCTCCTTTCCTCCCATCAATCCCTCCTTTTAGCTTCTGTTCGACCTAAACTTTTGAGAGGTGGGGCGGCCGTCTCTTCCGCCCCACCCCTCTTCCCCGCCACTCCCTCCCGGGACACCCACCATCAACCCTGGACAAGCCGCCGCCAAACCCCTCCCCAAAACCCCCAACTCCACTAACCCAAATTCACCGCCTCTGCCTCCGCCCTGCCCCACCGCCCCTCCACCTCTCCCCCATCCCAGATCTCCAACCTCCATTCATCTCGAACCCCGCCACACCTCCATTCATGTCGGTCGGTCTTTGGATTGATCTTGGGTGCCTTTGCCCCTCCGGCTAATAAAGCTCCTTGATGCCATGGGCGACGGCTATGGGAGCTTGGTCTCATCCGAAGAAGTGACTGGTTGGCGAATTCATTGGATCTCGGTATGACTCGGTGACTCTCAGTGAGGTGACTCGGTGACTCTCAGTGAGGCGACTCGGTGAGGTCTTGGTTGTACCAGATTTGTTGGGTTTCTGATTAGTTAGTTTTTTTTCTGATGTATTTATTTCCTGTTTTTGTTCGATTACTTGGCGCTGTATTGTTTTATGGTTTGAGGCTGGGCATCCGTTGGATTCTCTACCGCTAACTTTTGAAATGATTCATAGTCCCGGCCTGTGTTGGGTCTGCTTCGATAGGTGTGTCTAAGAGTCGGTGGCCCGCATGTGTGTCTTTCAATGCCGTGCTCATTTCAATTATTAGTGGTTTTGGTTTCATTCCTGTCTTTTGATGTAATCGTTGCCGGATGACGTTTATATGAAACTCTTGACCTTATTTCAAAAAAAGAAGAGATGATACGAAGAGGAGTGTGTAGAACCCAACAAATTGAACACAAACCGAAGTGGGTTGTCTAGGTTTGCGACTTAAATTTTTTACTCTTACATAAGCTCTCAAGTTTGATTATTTTTTATCAGCAACTATCCCTACGCTTATGTGTAAGCACGTGAAAATGACTGTGAGACGGGTCTTAGGGGGTGTTCCACTAAGAGAGTTTTTTTTTTTTTTTTTTGGCTTTTCACGACTTTTTATGTGATGTATTGTGAGAGAGTGACTACCTCAGTTTTATGAATAAGCTGGCATTTTGGTTTTTTTGAGTTAACGAAATAGGGCCTTAAAGATTAATTCAAAGTGCGTGTAAGGTTGTCCTAGACATTCTGCATTACTAAAAAAAAAGAAAGAGAAGAAGAAATTGAACACTAATTACAGTACCCCTCGAACATGATGATGTTCTCAAATCCAACGGTCCAACTCCCACCAAACCTGCTCGACCTTTAACGTCCCGTCCCACTCCCGCCTATTTATAACGGTACCACAACCCAACCACTTTTTATTTCAACTGATAGCATATTACAGTATCCTCTCTCTCTCTCTCTCTCTCTCTAGTTATTCAAAAACTACAGAAACAAAACCCAGCAAAACGCAGCGAAAAGTGAAGTGAAGTAAACGGCTTTGCGATGGTGTGCTTCTGTTTTCTGGTGGATCAGAAGAGGAAAGTGAGGAGTAGTAAGCCAGCGGCGGGGTCGTGCTCTCGGTGCGGCAGCGGAGCCAGCGTGGCCGACATGAAGACGGCAACCAGGTTCTGCTACGTCCCTTTCTACTGGAAGTCTTGGAAAGCCATCGTCTGCACTTTCTGTGGAGCTATTCTTCGCTCTTACCGTTGATCATTTTTTCGACTGCTCACCTGGGCCTATTTTTTTTTTCCTTATTTTTTATTTTATGCAGCTACTGATCTGGTTATCTGACATATCTTGTCCTGCTGCGTTTTTTTCTCTCTCACCTTTTGTGTCTTTTTTTTTAAAAAATTTTGGTGTTGGTTTTTTTGTATATACTGATTAAATTAAGTGGATTTATGGAGGAAGAGATGTAGTAATCGTTTAGTTATTTGGATTGGTATAACCATATGAATCTCTCTCTCTCTCTCTCTCTCTCTCTCTCATATTATGTACTCCTATTTTGGTGTTGATTGTGATCTGGACGGACGCAATGACAGGTTAGTCTGAGCAATCACCTTATCCAAATTTTAATTTTTCTTATGAATATAGTGTAATAATATTTAATTTTTTTTACAACTGTATGATAGTGTTTGTCTACGGCATGACTCACAGTCAAATCCTGAGTCATACCTGTAATACGCAATACTTCGTTTTGATTTGAGTATTTTTTTAATGAGGACAAGAAGACCAAGAGGCAAAACAATTAACATACTATTGTCTGCATTTAGCTTATTTTTGCTTTTATTTATTGTTTTTTTATTTGTCAATTTTGCCTCAAATTTTTTATTTGAGGATTATTGGTTGATCTCACTAGAGGAGTTGGAAAAGTAAAAAATTAGTCGGCCCCCTTATCATAACTCGATTTTTTTAATAAAAACAAAAATAAGTCAAAAAAGACAGTTTTGTTTTGCTTATCTTTTCTTTATTCAAAATTTTTTTGAGTTTTGATTATTTAAAATTTTCGACTACTCTGACAATCAAATAATCCACGAAAATTTGACACAAAGGTAACAAATGCAAATTTTTTTTGACGAACGACAATAATAAGCTATTTAAGGCCAACTTTGTTTGGAGGTTGTTTAAACGGATATTTTAGGCTCAGTTATTCTCCCCACATACATCGAGTTTAAAAGCTAAAAAAAAAAAATCCTAAAAAACCAAGCTTAGTGGTATGGGACCTTAACCTTAATTTAGTGTTACATACTACTAGCTTTAGATGGGGGCAAAATTATGTTGTTCTGCCTAACTACACCACTGCATTTAGTGTGGGTGTAAATTTGGGATCCTGCAACCGCAAGGCTCAGCAGGCTCTAGATGGTCTAGATTTGAGGGGTGTCGAAGAGTATTTTGAGTTTTTTAACTTACCTTAAATCTGGACCTTTGGACAGTTCCGATCGCCCGACATGGCCTACCAAGCCTTGCAGTTAGTATGGTCCCCAGTCTGTAGGGTGCACTATGGCACTACACCGAGGAGAGTTGTGTTATAGTTTGTGGAGCTGGAGTTCATCTCGGCACGTTTGCATCCAAACTGATCGTTGTCGTGCGTGCAAGATAAAATTTGGGCCGTCCATCCTAGCAACGGACGGCCCGGATGGTGCACATCACCTGCTGTGCATGGGGCTGCACATCAGCAACCCCAAATCTGAGCTGGAGCCTGATATAATGATGTACGATAGTACTGTGCACCGCGTGTACACAAAGTCATTCCTTTCACGAATTCGAAGCAGTAAACATTGGCCCACTCGAGGACATGTGAGGGGCTCACTATTATAGGATTGTAGTGAGCCAATTTGGTCATTCATCTGGAGTTTGGATTAAATTCGTGCTGTTAGAGCCGAGATAGACGGCAGGATGAGACTTACTACAACCCTGTCGCACTACCTCAACACACGACCTCTACTTCCGAACACAAATTAATCCGGACATCAAGTTATTAAAAAAATAGTACTAATATGACCACTATGATGATGGATAATTTTCACACATTTTATGATAGGTTCCACTAGACTCAGGAATAAGGACCGAAACACACCTTGTGACCTGCAGGTGAGAAAATATATCAAGACCCAAGAACATGAGGGGTTGGACTCAGATTGGTCTCCATCACATGCCTACAAAATGGAGATGAGCACTTGTGCTCCTGGACCAAAAACCCAAAATAATAATCAGAATCATTTATTTTGTAGAACTCATTGAATACATCAACGGGAAAAAATTTCTTGGATCAAACATCAATAAGACCGTGAACAAAACAAATTTATAGATGGAAAATATGGGTAGCTTAAGTTTCAAATTATTTTTTGTTATCCCATTTTCTTTGTCCGATTATTTTTGTGGACCATGGCCCATGATACGGATGAACTGACCTAGACTCAGGTCGGTTATGACCAGCGCACCCCACCCTCACTAGGGCAGGATGGGCACGACAAGAGTAATGCCTAGGATAGACCGGGGAACAGACCGACCCCCAAAAGGAGGTCGGTTCGGTCGTAGGCTTAGGCATAGCCATGGCAAACTAGCTCAGTTGCAACACCGGATAGTCAGATATCAGCTCAGCTCTGGTAACCAACTCGGCCTTGATGACTAGGTGACAACAAATGAGCGACGCTCCAACCCTAAAGGGGTTCTGGTTCCGGATTTATAGGATCAAGATAAGG
Organism: Gaultheria prostrata; assembly: GCA_036023075.1. Classification (NCBI taxonomy): domain Eukaryota; kingdom Viridiplantae; phylum Streptophyta; class Magnoliopsida; order Ericales; family Ericaceae; genus Gaultheria; species Gaultheria prostrata. The sequence continues at coordinate 29,537 of JAXBDA010001482.1, read as the reverse complement.
CTAAGGGACTTGGTTACTTATCTATAGAACTCCTAGGTGCGCAAGGAGTCTCATTCCTGCAAGGAATACGAGACCTAGCATATTCGGGAACCAAAACGGATAAGGATAAACCAGTGAAGCCACACTCCTAAGAGAAATAGGACATGATCACTCCAAACGCCTATATAATCACCAGCTTAACCATAAGACAGGTACGTGAATTCGAGTTTCCACTTAACTTGCATAATATCTCCATAAATTGATTGACTTAGGCATCGGAGGCTGGTTGGCTAACACCACACCGATGTCCTTAGTTTTATTGGTTTTGCAGGACATCGCTCGAGGTGCGGGAAATCGCTTCATCAGCCCAAAACTGAACCAAACTGTACTACAAAAAACTGGACATGAGCTATGTCCGCGGTAGAGACGGCTCCAGGATTTTCATCCAGCGTTGATAAAAATACAAAGCGAGGTCGCTTGTCGAGTAACCCAGTACTGACAATATATACTAACAGAATTTAATTTATTTCTAAATTACTTATTTTTTCAATGCATTTTTGAACCTTGCTAGATTAGCAGTAGAGCCCCCCCTGGTCCGCTGTACTGCTGCTGTTTGTAGTTAATGTAGTACCATGTGCAAATGCAAAAAGATAGCTTTCCACTTTTTATCTTTATGACCTATGAGAGGTGGTCCATCACTAGAAAAATAAAAAGAGTAGGTGAATATGCAGAAGCTTGTAAGGAATTTAATGGAATGCCCATGAAACTACAGCTATCTTCATTTATGTTTTTCTGTTGCTGGGTAGGTGATATAATTTATTTTGTTATTTACTATTTGGCAATAAGGTCAATTCAGCTTTTGACTTTTGTACTCCCATTTGCCCACGGGCTAAGTGTAAAATCAAGATATCCATGTGTGTCACAAATCTCAATCTATAAACTGTCATGTTATTATGAGTTTTAATATCTCTTCACATTATTTTTAAGTTCAAATTAGGGACGAGCATGAAGGCAAATCGGGGCAGATAGTATTATATTCACCTCCAAACTCCAAACCTCTTCTCCACCTCCATCCCCACCTCAATCCCCAACGGGGCTTCATTTTCATCATCCATCCCCACTCTAAATGGAGAACGGGGATCCCCACGGGAATTCGATGATCCAAACAATGAGCTCACAATACATTAAAAAAATGAAGAGAGAGAGAGTGTGGAAGGGGTTCGAGTGAGAGAGATGGAGAAGATTAACTGTGCAGCGGAAATAGTATACAAAGAGAGAGAGAGAAATGAAGTACACACGCCAAAACGAAACCCTAATTTATTTTACGGTCGAGACTCATATGTTTAGAGAAAATTTATTGAGACCCTAAAGTTTCAAAACTCATGAATGGACCCCTATGTTTCGGGGATTCGGGGACGGATCGGGGCGGGCCCGGGCGGGGATGGATTGATGAACGGATTCGGGGTGGGGACATGCCTATCTCCACCCCCTATCCAATCTCCAAACAGTTTAAAAAAAAAAAACTCTATATCCTACTCAATCTCCAAACATATCTCCATATTGCCGATCCATTCGGATCGGGGATCAGATCAGATTCGGACGGATCAGACGAAATGCTCATCCCTTGTTCAAATGAAGACTTGTAAATTGGCGTGACTAAAGCAAGTCAGAAAGATTGAGAAATCGAACCATCTTTGATCAGAGATCTCCATTTTACGTCTTAAAGGGTCATCATGAGTCATTAAACAACAGTGTGAATACTGAACTTCGGAGACAAATTTTTAATATATTTCCCTCTAGTAATTTGTTCGAATTTTTTTGGTGAAACTTCTATGGGTCCGGGGACCATGTAGTGAGCCTTGAGTACAAGGTTGTAGTCAGCTCATCTAGCCGTCCATCTCGACAATGAACGCTCGGATTTTAATCCAAACAATGAACGGCTTGGATTATTAGGAGCTTGGATTAAATGTGAGCTGTCGATATCAAAATAGACGGCCGGACTAACCTCACTACAAGGACCCCGGATCCTATTTTCTATGCTTTCGACTTTCACTTATGGAAGCATCATGTAATATATGTTTTGTGGCTACAATTTTTAAAACATCAAACATTAATTTGTCCAAAAGTGGTCAATAATTGATAGCCGTTGATGATAAGAGGACATAGAATTACCTGTTTCTCCATTAATTTATCGTGCTTGATTGGTTGGTTGGTAAAGGTTGATGGTGGAGTGATGGATTTCATTTTCGGATGATCAACAAGAAATTCAGCTAGGGTCAATGTTTGGTGGTCATATTTATTACGTGTATCAGTGTATCTTTCTTTCACATGGCATGCATTTGTTTTTCTCACCTCTCCCAAATTTTCTCTTTTCTTGTTTGGTTTTAGAGAAAATGACACCATAGAGTATAAAGCACAATGAAAATTTTCCTTTATTTTTCGCACATGTTCCTTCTTATAATCTTCTCTCCTCTTCTTTCTCCCAAACATAGCATTAAGGCAGAGGTAGGGCTGTCAACGAGCAACTTGAGGCTCGGCTCATTAGGACTCAGTCCGGCTCAGCTCCTTTAATAATCAAACCTAGCTCAAGTTCAAGTTTTAGGTTGTTTAGTAAACAAGCCGAACTCAACACTCCAAAGTTCAACTCCGTCTGAAAAAACCCAGCTCTTTTGTAGAGACTTGTGTAGTAAATGAACCGGGCTCAGCTCGTTTAGCTGAGCTCAAGCTCAAATTTTTGGCTGATTTGATAAAACGAGCCCAACTTCGAAAAAATCAAAGCTCTATTCGATTCGACTCGCCTGCACCCGTAGGCACTGGGCTTGGCTTGAGAATTGAGATGTTTTTCATCTGATGTAGAAATTACAAACACAAGCTTTAACCTTAGACAGATGCTAGACTAACTCTTTATTCTATGGTTTGTAATGTGTACTCTAATTGCACGCACGCATGCTGCAGAATCTTGTTCCCTTTTTAGTTTAACTTAATCCTCTCCAAAGTACCAAGGGGAAAAAAAAAAGGACCACATCTGTCATGGATTCTTTAGTGAACCTGCATAGGATAAGCAAACTTTGGGCATGGTCAGCTCCCATAATGTGACCGGCGGTGTACAAGGCCCGGGAACGAATTAGGCATTTTTAAATGGAGCCCCGGCCTACTAGCAGACGGTGAGATTGGTCTCCTAAGATTAGTTGAGGTTCCAGCAAACTGACCTGAATAACTGGTTATAAAAAATACTCCCTCCATCCGTGTTTGTTAATCCATTTTGGGGATTCCAACTATTTATGGGGACATCGTGATTATCCCTTGGAAAGCATGAATTTCCCATTTTACCCTTCAATCATGAGTTGTGAGGACCACATGAGTTGGTAATTTAAATTTTAGAAAATGGGTTAAAAGGTAATTGACATACTTTAGTCTTTTGACTTCTTAAGTGGGATAATCTTTATGAGACACAAAAAGGAATGTTTGTGAACTAGTAACAAACACGGACGGAAAGAGTATTTTTAAGGAATTATTTTTTAATTTCGAGTTGATACTTTGATGCCTATACCTTTTGGTATAGGGTAAGCTCATGAAAATAAGAGAGTAGACACATATAGATACAGAGGAGTGGGAATACTAACTCCAAACAATGGCGCTATACAGAGGCACAAGACATGAACAAAGGAACAGAAATACACAGCGATACATAAGCAAAAACGCCACGGACGCAGATTAAAATGTACAGATGTATCCGAGACTGTCAGGCTGTGTGGGTTCCATATCTACCTTGTGGGATCCACGTGCATCAGATAGTTTGGATATATCTGTGTCTGAATATATGCTCGTCTATAGCATTGCTCATTCATAAAACACTTTGCATATACACTCGACTCGCCCTTGCACTCGCACTCATGTGGGGTTCCAATGTGTCAGTGTGTGGAGCTGGGACCCAATACACATGTCAGTGCGCGCGCGAAATGTTATAAACACACACAACCACACCGATAAGTACATAAAATCCTGAGATGTGTTTGGACATTAAAGGACACGCATGTTTGAGATGCCTCAGGTGTCCAACTACAATTGTGAGAGAAAAAAGAAAGAAAAAGAGATGTCACTTTGTGTCCAAACTGCAAAGTATGGTTGCACGCAAAGTGTCTCGGACACTATACTACACATATCTATGCATAGCGTCTTTTTAAATTAACGCGATTTCTTGTGATTTCAATGAACCTAAATCCTCATTTCCCGTTTTTCTTTAGTACTGCTATCCGTTAGTTAGACTTGACCTTGATGCATCTTGTCTAAAATAAATACAAGTAAACAAGAAATATATTTGTCACATGATCGATGCTTGGTAAGACCCTTTTCCCATTTACATTCCAAACATTGTAAAATTGGCAAATGAGTGTAACCTCAAATAATACTTAGTGTCCAATTGTTAATAAACAGTAATGCTAAGAACAAATTTCGATATTCAGAAATATACATATATTGGTTGAGAGAGAGAGAGAGAGTGGAGTAATCAATGATTCAATGCATTTGAAACTGCACCAAAATTATACTTCACATTGAAAAGGGTTCAACTAAGAAAACCTATTGGGTTCATTGGATGAAAATAGGAGCAAGAGAAGTTCAAATCTACGGAGCTAAGGGGAAGTATCCGTGCTCACGTACGAAGGATCATTCAGTGCCCAAACCATTGGGGCACTGAATAATCTCTCGTGCTTCATAGGCTATGCCTTGCTTAAATATTAACAACTAAATGGCGATCTGATCATCCCCTCCAAAAATGATAGTGAAGTCGGATTTAGCTGAATGTACTTCGCTGATTTTCTGTACTATCAAGTCTATCATGCAGAAGGTGATTGAGAAGAACAATAATGGTCTTATGGGTTGCATACTTGGGAATAAGAGGAGAGCAGATACTTCGAACTACTTTCCCACCTCCTCTACTCAATAAAATCACAATTCACAAGTTGAGGTTGAGTACAGTGATTTTTTCATACTTTCCGCTATTGACGAAAACACAGATCACATATGAACTTATTGAGTTGATTTTGAGCCGAACTTAGAGATTAACTAGCTTCAGAATGTATACGAGTATGAAGAATCCCACTTCGCAAGATGAAGAGGGAAAAAAAATTCAACGTAAAAAAAGACATACTCACTACTTGCATGCGTAAGTTTTCATTGGGTAAACTCATTACTTACAAGCTTGAATTTTTAGGTGAATATAAGTTCTAAACAGTATGTCTTGAGCCTCAAGTATTATGCATTCGAGTTGCCCAGTTTCTTCCCTAACAATCTAAGCCTCTATGCACGCACCGTGGGACTCTCTGTAACCTTTAGAGCTACCTCTGGCGACATGGCCTGATCCTGGTCCTTGTTCCATTGGCATTGGAGAAGGTTTTGCTGGTGGCCCTGGCTAGGTTCTCCCATTTCCACCGACTGGTTAAGCCCCCCCTGGTTACAAAATATCAGTGACTCAGAGCCATTTAAATAACTAGTATTTTCTGCCCTCGCACAAACCAAAAGTGCTGATATTATTATACCAAGGATGGGAAGAATGATATAATTCTCGCTCGCTACGAGTATTGAAGAACAACTCTTTTGGTACTCCCCACGGAGACCATGTCTGCCTCATACACATAGATCCTTAGCAACGCAGGTCTCATGCCAAAGTTCCTCATCATCTGCAACTCTTTCCCAGACTATTCTGGCCAAGATTGAGAACCACAATCGACCACAAGCTTCAAAAGGTAAACCAGAACTACCCTACCATTTCTGGTTCTTCCCTTGCAACGTTTCTCAGCATGTCAATGATTTGATGCATCAATAAAGGTGCATCAGATCATAGCATGTACCTTGCAAGTCATTATTTGCAAATATTTTGTCAAACAAGCATAGAGCTTTGGACATTGAATTCCCTGGCCAATAACTAAACTCAGCCCACAAGAATGGAAGTCATTTCTCCAGTGAGAGGCTTAGGCTAGCCTCTTTAAAAACAAGATAGAACCCCATTGGTGCATACAGTGATGGAAAGGAGAAAAAAAAATCAACCAAGATTTGAAGAGAAGATAGCAAAAAGAGAGAATCAGTCTGAAGACTGCATTTCAATAAAGGGAATAAATTACTGAATTTAATTGTTCTAAACCAGTCAACTGTGATTACCGGGACTGAATTGAAAATTCAAGTCTTAAGAGAGCTTCATTGAAGCTTACTGTAAATGCAGGATGGGGGTTAAATTGAAGTAATAATGGGGAAAAAATAACCCACCCAAAAGAAAAGGAACTTTTCGGACTAAGAATTAACCATAAACTTCTGGGAGTTTCAAGGTTTCACATTCCTAGTAAAGTCCATGCAAGTTTGGCAGCTGCAGTCTGAAAAACGACAGATTTCACAACCAAAGCAAACACAAGAGGTGCAACCTTTGCATGTTGGAGAGCGGGAGCACCCTCTATACACCCTGCGACTTGCCCGTTCTTCGTCATATTCGCAAGTTACTCTGTTGCACAGGAAGCAGACAGTCACATGAAGTAAAGTTAAACTTTCAACACTGCCGATAAAAAGAAAAATGAAGAAGATAAACTCTGAACATGTACTACTAGCATGGTTAAAAAAAATACCGAACATAATCAGAAAGGTCTATCAGAAAAAACAAAGAATCCGATTGCTCTTACATCACAGGATTTAGAAAAAAAAATCTCATAGGTTCCAGAAAAACTTTAACCGTTGGTATGTTCCACTCTTTTAGACTTCAAATGTCCACATTCTGAAACTTGAAGCTCTACTCATAGGTAAAAAACTGAACACTGAAGATATTCACATATCACCATTTGCAGTATGAAATGTTTAGACTGAGGACACATCTTTACGGTAGCCATAACAATTCATTCTTCATTGCAACCTTCACTCTAAAATAGGACATCTATGGAACAATTAGGAAGTGTTCTAAGAGTTGCTGTTATAGTGTTGCGTGAAATGTCTTTAGCAACGAGTGAGTATCAGACGGTACACAACATTGTGCAATGTCTGCTAAGCTGTTAAGTGAATATGGGAAAGGATCTTCATAGAACCTACATATATGTGAAACAATCATAAGGAATGAACATGAGGGACATATACACAAAGTAGTAGAAATAGATTTCCCCAAAGGAGAAAGGCACTAGAAGGAAATTGAAGACATGATTGATGGACAAAGAACCATTCTCCAGTAGGCAAATACCTTTACTGATAAAACCTAAGGTTGGATGTTGGATGTCATGACAAATATAAACATACACAACGAATATGAATATTAACACCATGACCAAGTGTTGGATGTCAATAGTTGCTTTCTGAAATTCCCAGCTAGTCATGATCAAAGGTTCACCCAATAAACCTCTCCATGTATGCTAATGTTTCATTTAATGGTCCTTTTGTGCAGCATTTATGTCAGTCAATAAGTCCTACATGACATTTTGACATGCTTTTATAAACAAAAAGCGTTCCAAGTAACAAAAAGCGTTCCCATCATCACATGTCTCATATATCAACCATCATCTAACTCACGAAAAGAAGATCTCTCTAAACCTTAACTAGAGACTACTGTTTCAGTTGACACCACAACGTGTTCCACAAGTGTATATAGGTGTCCCACACGTTTCATAATGTGTCCCGAGCGTCTTCCTGAGTGCTTCACCCTCATGAGTGTCCAAATTAAAAAGAAAAGAAGACAAATGTACACTTTTGATTAGAGTGTCGGACTCGTCACTCGTGTCCGATGAGTGTTGTTAAAGCATCCAACCCAAAACCAATTGGCAATGAGTGGAGAGGCCGCCAAGGCTCATATACTAGTTTTGGATGTATTAATTAACCAATGACAAGCTCTAACAAGTGTCTAGCAGGTGGCTAAACCGGCATGTGACGTCTGACAAGGTGTTTGTGCTTCATGGGTTGAATTTATTAAGCATGAAAGGATTGACAGTTCTAGGTTGTATTCACCAAGTACTTCACATTCGTACCACTCATATCGGTAATTTCAAGAAGGTATCTGAGTCAAGGAAAAGTTTTCTGCATCACTTTCTGCCCTCTAAGGAAACTGTTGCAATGGAAGAGGAAAATGCTTGAACACATCTCCTTACATTAGCTCCAAAGCTTTCTAATAAAAGCGGTGAACATTCAACTGAACACTTGCACAAGCTAAAAAAGTATACTTTTATAGGGTAGAAAGACAAACTTTGGTGTGCCAAAATTGATAGAACCTAAAGGCCCTACCGAGCAAAAGAAGTGCGGATAAAATCATGCACTCCTAAGCTTATTCAAGTAATAATTCATCTAGTTGAGAATAAGGTAACATACTTGTCATATGGCATATCAGCGCATTTCAAATTTTCATCTGCCAATGCATCATGATACATCCGGCATTCTTCTTTGTTGCGGAGACGAAATCTTCGCTCTTTGTTACACATAGTGCAGCGAACAAACTCATCACGATGACAAACTCGCCCATTCTGTGATCTTTGGGACCTACTGGCACCTTTCAATGCTTGACTGTAATATTTAAGCAGGGGTGTCTTGTATAAAGGAACCTTCTCCCCATTAACAATGACCCAAAGATTATTTTTCCATTTCCTTGCTGTTTCTCTACCAGAATGCTTCTCAAATGCAGCGGGGGTCAGCTTATCTGATCGTGAAAAACATATTAAAGTTGGGGAAAAAAAAGAGAGAAAAGGGAAAGCTAAGATGTTCCTGTTAATATGACAAAAGTGACGAGATAACGACACTAACAGTCCAACAACAGGTGAAATCCCCAAGCAGTTCAACATATCTGCAGTTCAATAACATGCTTGAAGAGAAATCAAATGCAAAAGACCACAACAAGCTCATGAATTTATGGAGGGCATGTTTTGGTCTTGTACTCTTGTCTAAATTCATGAGCTTGTATCACAACATGCCCTCCATGGATCTTGACAAAGGACCTATTAGACAAGTTTATATGAGCATGAAAACTTGATAACAGACAACTCAATCAGCTAAAAGAATCGCGGGTTTGACGGTTTGCAGTTGACATATGTCATATGTGAAAGTATCACTACACCCAGTAATATCTTGCAACTGCTCCTATGAAAAGGAATCACCCTCTGAGTCAACCTGAGTTTTCGCAGGACTCAAATTTTCTGCTTTGAATCAATAATTGTAATTGCAACCCGAAGTGGTTGTCAAACTTCGTTGCTCGGTCCAATTCGTAACTCATCATCAACCCCTAATTCTTCTTGGGCTGATACATTTTATGGAATTGAGAGGAAAAAATTGTTGGATTCAAATAGGTGCTGATTTGTCTCGTGGACCTGTGCCAAAAACATATAGCAGCAAAGCAGAAAGAGATTACTTTTACATAAAGAAGGAATGAATCCCTTCTATAGAAGGCAATCTTCCACTTTTTAACCCTCCGAACCATCCACAGGAAGATTTTCATTATCTTACATCTCTAGTTTGCAAACTTCTATTCTATGGAGATCATCACATCCTAATTTGTGTTACTATCAAGTGTCGTAAGTCATGACAGAACCTAAGTATACAATTTTGGTCCATTTCAGAACTAGTTCAGTGTGAAAACAACTGATTCTCAATTGCTTTAATCATGAATCAGCACTCAGAGAACAATGCCAGAAATGACATTATCATCACAAGCAATAATGCATGAGTAACTTGTGGAGAAAACATCACGCTGCGTTATTAAGCCAATACTCCACTTTTACTAACAGGAAAGAACAGAACTCCAGCACTAAAAAGCAAACATATGCATGCTGAAAGCCTGAAACCCATGAATGATTGCATTGATCATAAACAATATAAAGAACATGCATTGAAGAATAACCAAAAGGACACTTGATCAACACAAAGGCATATTCAGTTCAAAAAAACAAAAAGGTATGTTTGCATTCAAACAACAGCATCAAAAAGTAAGAAAAAGAAACACATAGCTGCACCACTTTGCTAAAGGAAATCCAGGAGGAAAAAGAGCTTCACACAGGCAAATCAACATACACTTGACCTGTATAAAGAAAAAGAGGAAGAAAAGCTCGAAATGCGATTCCCATTCAAACCCATGATAAAAAATCCTCAAAGAATCAAACCCTTTTAACGAAACCCATCGTAAAAACAGACTAACACAATACAGAGCGACACCCATCAACTTCAAATGAAATGAACCAAACAAAAAAATCAACTCAAAAACCATTGTGTAGTAAAAAAGCGCAAATCATGCATATGGGTAAAACAGGCAAATCAACATTTACTTAAACTGTATAAAGGAAAAACAGAAGAAAATCTCAAAATGCGATTGAAACCCATGAATAAAACCCCACAACGGATCAAACCCATATACAAATACCATCGTAAAAACAGACTTACACCGTACAACAGAGTGACACCCATCAACTTCAAAGTCAACGAACCAAACAAAAAATCAACTCAAAAACCAATGTATAATAGTGAAAAAGAGCAAATCATGCATATGGGTCTATAACCCATTATTCGATGAGAGAGAAATAGAGGAGAGAGGGGAGAGAGAGAGAGACCTTCCTGACAACCAGGGGTGCATTCACAGGTGATTTCAAGATCACCGCTGACGAAAACCCTAAGCCTCCCAACAGCATCACCATATCGATGGCTGGTACACCCACACGTCACCTCCACGTAATCATCACCTCCCCCTTTCTTAAGCCCACTTATATCTCTCACCTCTTCTTCGCTGAACATCATCACACCCGTAGGCGCCGCATCTTTGTTTTCTCTCTCTACCCCATTCTTCTCCATTTTTTTTTTCTCTCTCTCTCCCCAAAAAAGAACCCTGTTTTCGCGAAGGAAAAAAAATATATAAAGAAAACTGGAAAATTAAACAAAAATACCAGATTAGGCGAAATGGGTTTGTCGAGAATCGAGTGGTGGTATTTGGGTTTGTTGATGTAGTATTTAATAATCTTGGGAGTACAAGTAAAAATGCAGTCTTTATGAGAAAGAGAGAGAAGGACCCAGAAAATCACGAGAGGGAAATCTCAAGAGCAGTGCACGCATCTCCAAAGGGTGAGTGGGAGAGATCTGGTGGCGAAAAACGTTGGGAAGGAGGAGCTGTAGAGAGAGAGAGAGGAGGAGGGTTTAGTGTTGATGTTGAGTGAATGAGCTGGCGAAGAGAGGCGCAAACAAAATGTATGAGGAAGAAAAGAATTGAGGGTTATTAAGGGGATCCGGATTTATATAATCATCCTAGTGGGCTACCGTCAAGTGAAGCTGTGTGTTTTTTTGTCTTCTTATTTATTTATTGTCAATTTAATGGGCTGATAGACACAGATATATTTGGGGGGATTGGAGAAAGATTTTTTTTTTTTTTTTTAATAATCAGATGTCTGGACCAACCTGTGTGGGCCTCGATTAATTCAGGGGCTATGGAGATAACGACCAGGCATAATCCCCAATTGTCGAACCTGAGACCTTAGGTGAGAACAAATCTCTAAGTTGTACATAGTGTTTAGTTTAATATTTAAGCATTGAGAAAGAGTGACACCACGTGACGCGGTGACATGATGTCATGGTTTCACTCACAGAATGCACGGTGTGGGGCCCGAGGTTGAGCTGCAGCGCTAAGTGTTCTGTCTGCTCGCCCTCGAACGGTCCCGTAAGTGTAACCGTAACATTGCGTGCAATTACACTAGATACCTTCTCGTGGGGTTGGGCGTGACTTGCATGACATGACAAGAGAAAAAGCCAACGTAAAATCTTGATATTTATGATATTTATAGATTTTTGTATTTATTTGTTTGTGTGACAATTACTAGTTTATTGGATGAGGGTGGATTTATCGGCGGCAGTAATCGCCAATAGCCACCACTAGGGCATTGGGGTTAAATTGTGATAGATTAAATTGAACCGGTCAAAAAAGTCGGGATTCGTTTGATCTAGTTAAGGATTTGGTCAATTTTAGATTTTTTATGAAGTACCATAGGGTCTTGTTTTTTTCGGATTCGATATCAATTAAATTATTCAATACTTCAACGATACCATGAATATCACTTCTCATTGGCGGCGGCAATAATATTACTTCTCATTGGGTTAAATTATGACGGTTTTAAATTGAACTGATCAAAAAAGTCGGGATTCGTTTGATCTAGTTAAGCGTTCGGTCAATTTTAGATTATTCATAAAGTACGATAGGCTCTTATTCTCTGGATTCGGTATCAATTACATTATTCAATACTCAAACAATACCCTGAATATTACCACTTATTGGCGATTGCATTGAATCAATTCTTAGATTATTTGAACACTACTTTATTTTTCCGGCCCCAGTTTCTTTATTCATGTGGGCTGTTGGATTCTTATAAGCATTATTTTGGGTGCAATTATTTTGATTCACTAGATGTTTAATAGTAGTAGTGGTTTATAGGTCTATAGCCATTTGGCCCAAACCTATCAAATTAATTTTGTTTTATTGGGGGTATTAGGCCCAACAAGGTCCAATTTCAATGGTAACCCAAATGCCTTGAAGTATCCGACCGAATCAAACTCTCCCGTCTACATATTAGTGTTTAGATATAATTAGTCATGCTCACTATGTCGATGAATTTTCCAATTTCAATGGCAATCCAAATGCATTGAAGTATCCGACCGAAACAAACTCTCCCGTCTACAAATAAGTGTCTAGATATATTTAGTCACGTTCAGTATCTCAATATAATTCATCTCAAATCGATCAATATATGAAGCCGTGTTCAAATATTTGATGTGAAAGGTTCGAGTTTTATCAATTTACTTACTATTTCTCTCTTATCATCTCCTAACAATTGGAAAACATAATCTGATAAAGGTTTTGTCTTTGTTGTGCAAATTGCGTCTTTAATCAAGTGCCTACGTAGTAAATAATTAATGGGCGTATGGGGAAAATACCTCTCATGGAAAGACGACGAGGATTTCAAAAAGCGTACTTTTTGGTATTTTAATGCTACTTTAGGTTGTACCATTCTTTTCATGAACCCCCTTTTTTTTTTTTTTTTTTATTACTGCTAGCAGTAATTTTCTTTTTGTCTTTCTTGAGATTGTCATTTTTTTAGTATTATCTTCTGGAGAGTTGTTTTGTTTATATATTTCCCCATTGTACCTGGTCCCAACATCTTCTTAGGAGATGGGTTGAAAATAATTAAGAAAATGTATTGGGAAATCGCCCAAACCATAATAATGCATCAAAAACAATTAAGTAAAGAATGCAACTATAAAAGAGAATTGATATTGACACATTTCCGAAAATAGTAATGACACTCAAAAACTAGAGTGTCAAACTATCAATAATTGTTTGTATAGGGATTGATATTGGCACTCCTTCTTATGGAGTGACATTAACACTTTGGGGAGTGCCAATAACAATATCTAACTCGGGAATGATTAGCCTAAACTTCTACCAAGATAGCTTGTGTCTTTAGTAACGTCACGAATAACCGTTTCTCAACATGGCAATTGCCGATACGGGACCCGCCACATGGCTTGGCCAAGATTGGTGACACGTGACAGGACTAAACACGTGTGACGCGTCTCTGCCCATGCTTTTGTTGTGTCACCTCAATAGACCCGACCTGACCCGACTCCTCTGTCAGCCCGTAATGCGCCGGACCAAGTGATCCGTTTGGTCGCTTGTGAGTGTTGGCTATTGAATTTTCTGGGTTTGCCCAAGCTGGGCCCATACGCATGGCCCGAGTAGGGGACCCGCCAATTGGCCAACTAATGTACTCCAATTTACTCGCGGCTGGAAGTATTTTGGGGCCCCGTTTCTTCCATACAAGAAATCTGTTATGTTAATTTCCTTTTTTTGCCACAAGTAATGTTGATTAGGTAATCAAAATATGTGTCCACACTTTCACTCATTTTTTCCCCTAGACAATAAGATGCAAACAAACGTTGCTCCATGAACTTAAACTCGAGACTTCAAATACTAACACCTAAATGCTCACTTGAGCTATAGCTCTAGGTCATTATAACTAGTTGACATTTGATACTTTTTATGCAGATGCATGAACTCTCAAACTTCTATGATTTTCAAGTGGTATACTAAACTCTAAACTGCTGCCGGCCACTTGAACTAAGACCATATTCCACTAACTCAAAAAGTCAAAAATTAGCTTATTGCATTTTTTGAGATAGGTCATCCCCTCATAATACATTACATAAAAAAAATCATAAAAAGCCAACACGTTTCTCGAGCTCTCACATAAAAAAACCAAAAAACTTAAAAAGGCAAATTAGTGGCACACCCCTAAATATTGACCAATGACCATAGCATACAGTATGTCACATGTCACTCACTATTAATTCGGCTACCATTTTAATAAATTTAGGTTTACATGGGTTAAGGTTGTTTTAACATTTATGATATAATATGCCGGATTTATACGGGTTATAAGTAGGCAGATATGGTTGGGTTCACAATCGTGTTGGAAATTATCGCTTCTATTTGGGACGGGTAATGCTACTATGCGCACCCCCTACAAATTGCTCCATATGAGATTTTGTGACTCAAAATATGAGATTTTGTGGCTCAAAATATGAAAAGGCGTACGGTATGCACCCCTTTGACAAATGGACGGCCGAGATTGCGCCACATATGCAAAAAAAATTGATCTCATATAGAGGGTCACAAAATCTCATATAACATCATAGGAAATCTCATATGACTGTTTGGGTTTTAAAAATCTCATATATTAATCCACAAATTCTCATAAAATGTACCAGAAAAGTAAAAAGAGCCACAAAATCTCATATAAGGTGCCACAAAATGTCATATGACGGTTTTGTCCTGTAGTGGGAATGTGATACATATCGCGTATATATATATTGAGGTGACATGTCTCATATAACGTGTCATTAAATCTCATATTTAGTGCCACTAAATCTCATATTTGACCCATATGAGATTTTGTGGGACAAATATGAGATTTTGTGACTTATATGAGATTTTGTGGAACATATATGAGATTTTGTAACTGGCCATATGAGATTTTTTGGCATATATAAGGTACCACTAAATCTCATATTTGACCATATGAGATTTTGTGGACTTAAATATGAGATTTTCTGACTACCCGTATGAGGGTGCATTCCGTATGCACTTCATACCTTTAGCCACAAAATCTCATATTTTGAGTTACAAAATCTCATATGGAGCAATTTATAGGGGTGCGCATAGTAGCATTACCCATTTGGGACCATAAAAGTGGTGAATATTTTTAGTCAATGCCACTGTTTTGTCATTTTCCCTTCTATTTTCACCTCCTGTTATAAATCCAAATGAAAGAGGCCCAATTATTTATTTTTTATACGTTTAAATAGGTGTACGATCAATTTTTGAATTTAAAAGGAATATGCTAACGTTAAGGTTGAAAAGTGTATTGAAATGTGTGAAATATGTATGAGGATATGTGAAAGTGTATTGAAAAATGTAAAAGGTGTATTGGAGTGTGTGTTTTTTCCCTTTACAAAAATATCAAGTCAGAAGTAGACCAACTCTAGTGTTACATCCAACATTCCAAAATTGAACTTGCAACTAGTTTGTCAACACTCTCATTGCTCAAATGAATTATGGAGTGTTCCTCTGAGGGTAGTTTATTGACTTTTTGGCTTTTCACACAGCTTTTTATGTGATGTATTATAAGAGAATGATCTGTCCTGGGAATTGAAATAAACTGACTTTTTGAGTTAGTGAAACTTTGGAAAAGTTTAAGCAGGGTCGGTTCTGAGATTCTCATGGTCTAAGACGAATTTGTAAAAATGGGCCTATGTTTTCTTTTAAAATAATAATAATAAAAAAAACTTCAAAATGATAGTTACTTGGTCCCATATTTTGTTTTTTCCAATTAGAACTAGTTTTTGGTCATGTTATTTTTTGCACCAATCAAAATAATATCCCTTTGGAACTATGAGCTTGTGAGAGAAAAAAAATAATTTCTTGTGGAGTAGATTGGGAAACAGAGCTTTTACACTAGCCTAACTAGCTCATTGGTTGTATAAGCAATAAATTAAAAAACTATTACATACCTGAATATATCTATCCGGGACCCTGATTTTTTGGCTAAAATTTGGGGGCATAAGTCGGTCGCTTTACTTGCCTTAATTCAAAGCCGACCCTGAACTTAAGCAAAGTCTACTTACCCCTAAGAGACCAACAGAACTAAATTTATATATTTTTAGTAGTACAACTCAGATGAGCCATCTAAGAGCAACTGTAGCCCTTACCTAAACTCAAACCCAAATTTGAAATTTGAGTAAAAACACCCAAAATTTCACCCCAGGTTATTGAACCAAACCCATATCAAATTGAGTTTTACTCAAATTTTTACCCAAATCAAGGGAGAACCAAATCTTTACTCAAATCTTCAACGGCTATTTTGTGGCGGCGACGGACGTTGGAACACTTTCCACCACCGTCGTTGTCGTTGTCACCGGCAAAGCAAAGAAGAACTTAGATCGTTTTGGAGGAGAGGTGGTGGTGGTGGTCATCGTTACCACGGTTGTTGTTGTCACCACTGTAGCAGAACACAGTCGATCCACCACTGTCGTCGTCGTTGTTAACTTCGCTACTGTTCGGCGCCTGAAGGAAGACGGCGGTGGAGTGATTTTCCAGATCCCGATTTGATTTTTCAAAAGAGTTTGCTGTGGCGGGCGGCAAGTTGCAGGCGGCGGAAGAGTTTCAAAATCTGATTGTAGGGTTGGAGTGATCCATATCAAATAGAGCTTTGAACCAAATTTTTTCCTCAAATTTGAGGGGAAAAAAGGGTAAGGGCTGGACTTGCTCTTACGGGGACAAAATACTCTCTTGCCTGCACACGTGTGTGGCACCAGCGTGCCAACACTATAGCTCAAATGTTTTTTATTTTTTATAACTCAGGTGTCTGGACTAGTTATTGTGCACCTCGACTAGTGTTGGGAATTCAATCTCACCGCTCACTTGCGGAAGTCAAATAAAAGTTGGAGTAAAGCTTCATATGACTTGCCCCTAAATAGTTGATAACACTTGATAAATTTTGAACCTGAAACGAAGCAAATGCTAAATCTCATGTCTTTTACTGGGCCAACCCCTTGGGATTCTTACAGGGGCGACTCTAGCAATAGTTTGGAGGATTCAAGCGAACCGCCTATATTCCAAAAATACTTTGGGAAAAAATATATTTTCAAACATATATAACATTTTGTTTAGTATTGTCGTCACTAAATCGCACGTGCGGAGTTAAAATGAGTGAAAATCCAATTAAATGTTGGAGCTGAAAAGTATATTTCATCAAGATCAGGGGTGGGTGTTGTGCGCCTGAGTGTTCTGCATAGTATGGCCGTCCGATCATGTTTTGGACAGCCCGAATGCATTCGGTAATTTTAATTTAATTTAAATTTATTTTTACCCGTAAAAAATCAAAACATATCCGAGTTGTCCAAAACATGATCGGACGATCGTGCTGTGCACAACATCCACCCTATTTCCAATTCATCGCCTTTAACTACACGTGAAAACACATTGTGGGATATTGTCAGATATTAAGGCTTATCTTGGAGTATATATCCTGTTGTGAATCTATCGGAAAAATCTATAGGTAAATTTTCCTTCAGCTTATAATAGATTTCGTAGTTAAAGTTTAATTTTTGCATAAAGCTTTTTGTCACTAACACATTATACATTTTTGTCACCGCTGGAGGAAAATTTTGAAGCCGCTTCTGAATTCTTAAATGTCTATTTTTGGTTAAAAACAAAGGTACACTCATTTAGATCAAGTTCAATTTTTTGCTACCGGTATGAATCAACTATTACTATGTCTTTTGGAGCCAATCAATTCAAAAAAGACCACAAGTCTTTTTAATAGTATGGACTAAGATCGCATAGATCAATTGCTAAGTGGAATCCGGGGCCTGTACTGAAGGAACTCATTACAGGAGTGTAGTGAGTCTTATCCGGTCGTCCATCTTGGTACTGACAACTCGGATTTAATCCAAACTCCAAATGATCCGAGCCGTCTACTATTTAGATTCAAATCCGAGCGTTAATTATTGAGATAGACAGCTGGATAGTGAGTCCCTCACTACAACCCCGTTTCCAATTAAGGAGCTCCCATTTTACTAGCATTCTTTTTAAGGCAATCATGCCAAAAATCACTTTCTCCAACTTTTGTTTTTCCGCTGTTAGTTGCATCATGCATATTGCAAGCTGTAAGAAACAATGACAATCTTCATTTTAATTGAAATTAAAATTAAGAAGAATTTGTCTCCTCTCGGCAGGGCCGGCTTTGCAATTGGGCAGGTAAAGCATGGACTTTAGGCCCCTCACTTTGATAAGACCCATTTTTTTGCATGTACTATTTAATTATTTATGTTATAGTATTTTCTCTGTTCCAAAATAACAGTCTATTACGAAAAATAGTGTCATTTTTTAAATCAAAAAATTAAATACTTCTATGTATCATTTTCTGAATGTTTTCACACCAAATTACTCGTCTAGTACTTTAATTCGGTGCAAAAGATTTGAAAAATGATATATGGAAGTACTTTATTTTTTTATTTGAAAAATGGTAAGAGAGAGAAAGTGGGGTATTATTTAGGAACGGAGGGAGTATATGGAAACATTAATTGTCTGGAAAAGAACGGTACAAGAGCCCTAAAATAGGTAGGGGGGGGGGGGGGGGAATCTCTTAGTAAAAGGAAAAAAAAATTCTTTCCAATGTCTAGTATCGCTTATCTTATATGCTACATACACACCCTCTCATTCACACCCCCGTTCACACTCACTTTGGATTGCTGACAAGTGTCCTCCCACTTTGGAAGTTAGGAGTGAGAGAGGACACATATCAGCAATCCAAAGTGAGTGTGAGAGAGAGTGTATATGAGAGAATGTGTATGTAGCATTAATGAGTAATAATACTCATAATTGTTGCTGCTGCTTAAACAAAAAAAAAGACTTCAAAATTACAAAAATTTTAAACATTCTCAAGTTCAACAATGTCACGAGAAACATAAAATGGGTAAGCCGGGAGTTTTATCAATAGAACTTACATCTCCTAAAACTTGACCACAAAGATCTAAGAAGTAATCTTGCATCCAAAAAAGCTAGAAATGTATATTTTACTGAGCAATGTTCGCAATTAGCAGTCTATTGTCAGCTCAATTAGCAGAATCCATTTTGGATTGCTGATAAGTGTCCTCCCACTTTGGAAATCAGGAGTGAGAGATGACACATATCAGCAATCCAAAGTGAGTGTGAGCGAGAGTGTGTATGGGAAGATGTGTATATATGTAGCATTAATGAGTAATAATACTCATAATTGTTGCTGCTGCTTAAAAAAAAAAAAAGACTTCAAAATTACAATTTTTTTTAAACATTCTCAAGTTCAACAATGTCACGAGAAACATAAAACAATAATGATACATACACACACTTTCAACCACACACCCTCTCACATGTGGTGGGGCCCACTGTGGGTCCCACATTGGGTGGGCCCCACCACATGTGAGAGGGTGTGTGGTTGTGTGTGGTTGAAAGTGTGTGTATATATCATTATTGAACATAAAATGGGTAAGCCGGGCGTTTTGTCAATAGAACTTAAATCTCCTAAAACTTGACCACAAAGATCTAAGAAGTAATCTTGCATCCAAAAAAGCTAGAAATATATATTTTACTGAGCAATGTTCGCAATTAGCAGTCTATTGTCAGCTCAATTAGTAGACTATTGTCAGCTCAGTGTCAGTGTACTGGGCTAATAATAAGCAAATATTTACCAAAAAAAAAATAAGCAACTAAAAAGATAAAAACACACATATTTCAGTGTACTTTTTACACCTTTAATACAATTTTACACACTTTTACATATTTAAATATATATTTTTAAATTTAATGAGAGCCGTGTGGACTGATTTTAGAAATTTTTTTTTAAAACTTTTTCAAAAGATATTGCACCAACAGTGCATGCCCAATATCTGAAATGTAGGTGACTATGAACCTACTAGAGCAATTACATAATTGTAGGATCAAACATGAAACTTGGGAACAACAAAATTCTTCTTTTGCATTGGTTTTTGTCCTTAAGATTTATACTTGATGCAAATGTGTGACAAACCATAATGGTAAACACAAGTGAAACCAAGGGGAGGAACAAAAAGAAGTGTATGGTGTTAAGGTTAACGGTGTCATCGACTCATCTGCTGCTCTTTTTGCTTTTATTTCATTGGGGGTATAAATAACAAGAACAGAATTATGTTAGATAAAGCTCAAGCAATATGGGCAGTAGATAAACTTTTTGGAATTAGCTATGATGGTGATGATAACGAGGTCATAAGTAAGATTGCTCAGATGGAAGCCCTTAATAAGACAAAGGCTAATAATAATCACTAATTTTCTCCTTGTCTGGTTCGTTTGTTTGGCTTGGTTTGTTTTAGGAGGTTGATTCAGGTGTCTTGTGGTTTTTACTCTTTTTTCTTTTTCCTGTCTGGAGTTTAGGTTCTCGTTTTGATTGGTTGTCTTCTTGTCAGCCTAACAATCTTTTGGGTTTCGAGAGTTTTTTTTTTTTTGTTTTCTTTTACCCCGTTTAATCTTGTATCTTTGATATTTGATTAATAAATTTTTTTTTTTTGCAAAAGCAAAAAAAAATAAAAATAAAAATTAACCGATCCTACATTGTGATACACACGGGTTTGGATTGCCAAGTCCTAATAAATAAAACTATATTCATATAATAATCCTTTAACGTTTCATTACAAAATTCAAGCCCTAAATTAATCCGTCCATATATATCAGGGGGAAAAAACAATCTTCATCAATCGGACTTCTGCAGAAAAAAATTACATCAATCTAGATTCTTTCATTTTCTTTCTCATCGGGGGAGAATTTGGGGGATTTGTAATGATGTTGGGATTGAGATTGGATTAGCAATGAAGTGAGATCATAAATAAGGAGATGGAAATTTTTTAGTACTCCCTCCGTCTCTTTTTAAGTGTGTTACCTCGTAATTCCAACTTATTTTCTCTCTCATCAACCTTTACAACTTTTACATTTACTTTCCACTACTTACCCTTATCAATATAATAATACCCTATAACTTTTCAAAAAAGAATCTACTTTTAAGGGCAAAATAGGAAATGTATCCATAAAATGAACGGAGGGAGTACTATGTTTACCCTTGCATGAAAACTCCATTGAGAGAGAGAGAGAGAGAGAGAGTCGGGAATCGGGATGGCCAATCCCCCAATCTTGAAGGATAAATAATCCCATGGTACTAATAGTCAAAGACCATTTTGCCAAACCAAACAAAGCATTGGGGATCTCACTGGATTGAGCTTATAATCTCATTCCTCAAAACCTTGTAGTATCAAACATACTCTTACGGCTTGTTTGGACTTTGGATGAATGATGAGGGGTATTATTTTTGGACTCGGATGATTAGTTCTGGGCCCACTCCTCATCCTTGGTTTGGAAGCTTAGGGAGAGGGTGGATTAGTACCCCAGATGACTCTCTCTACTACCCCGTTTCACCTCAGATCCTCTAATTTATCTTTATCACTCCACTTCAACTACAAAACAAATCAAGTATTATTTTATTTCCTTTTATTACCAAAATCTTCCAAACCAAACACCATTTAATCTCTCCTCCATACATGTCACGTCACTGTGGGTCCATCCTCTATAACTATTTTATCTCTCAAAGTCATCTCGCATCCAATCCAATCGGGCCCTTCCACATTACCCTAATATTTCCAGGAGCCGTACCATTCCAAGATAGCTTGAATATTTTGAATAGAGAGAGGCCTTGACTCGCATAGGATTCTCCTCAAATAACCACTCGAACCAGCTTGATTTATTGGCCTACCATTGTGAAATGTATAAGCAAAATAGATAGCAACTTACTATCATTACATCTCTAGTGACATGTTAGTCTTCGACACGCATGATTTGTGTTGATTTTACCATACACATAAAAAATTGCGATGACAACCTAATATGAGTTTTTTTTTTTTTACTAATTTAGTTGTTCAGGTCAGCTTACCTGCTTACGTACATCTCGATTAATTTTGGAGGCTCAATCGATCCCATGACCAGCGTGCAGGAAACCAGTTAAAACCGGAGCAAAACTCTGTATGAACTGACCTTAAAAAATTTGATAGTGTGTGAGATTTCGAATCCAACAATTAGGAGGAAGCAAATACAAACTTGTCTTGCCATGAATTTTCTCAAGATAATCCAAGGAGGGGCTAATTTTGAGTGCATGTAAAACTCAATATATTACTAGTTTTTTCTGTTTCACTTTTCCATCTTATGAGGTTGGTAAAAGTCATTAGAGGTGAAAGAGTGGTAAGCTTTCGGTGATGGCCGAATTTTCTACCCAGGGTCTCTTCGAGTGGACCAGAGACTATTCTTGGACTGACCCCCTCGTCATGGATTTGTCTTTAGCATATATGATCCGGACGTCTCATCCACCTTCGGCCCTGAGTTCCTGGTGCGCCTGCTATTTCCTCTGTGGAGGGCTACTATCTTATCTTTATGATCTTGCTCTACCACTTCTGGGCCGGGCTATGATGACGACTTTGGAGCTTGGATAATGGTGATCGCAGCGTCGAGTGGACTAGACATGTTTTTAGAATATGGGGTTCTATCGAGTGCTCCTTGGGCTTTCTTGCTTGTCGATGTTCTATTAGAGGCTTCTCTCCTTGGGACTGAGGTTCTCTGTTGTTGTTGTTTCCATAGTTGTGGGTCAGGCGAGACGTTAATTTTTATGACCTTGCTCTATCTCTTTTGGGTTATGACGACAACTTTGGAGCTTAGATGAGGGTGTTTGCAGCTTCAAGTGGACTAGGCATGTGTTCAGTGTAGGGTTTTGTAGGGGAGTTCCCTTGGGCATTCTTGTATTCCGATGTTCTACTAGAGGCTCATCTCCTTAGGGCCGAGTTTCTATGTTGTTGCTGCTACCATAGTGGAGGTTTGGCATGGCTTAAGCAAATGAGATGATGTGTTCTGTTGTACATTGTGAATTACTAGTCTAGGAGACAGTCTATTGTTTCAGCAGTTTTAGTTGGATGTAGCAAGGCCGATGGCGCCCTGTTTGGAGGTACTGGTTGCATGTGTTGCCCTAAACTTTCTTCGATCCGGAGTTCTCTTTGGGGTTGTCTTGCCTCTTTCCTACTATTCACAGAGCTAGGGGTTCCTTCCACCTCTGCCCACCTAGGATTGTGTGTGTATATATATACACACACACAGCTTCAGGTGTGGAATCCCATAAATGGGTCTAAATGCGGGAGCCTTTCCTGGGGGGTTGGATCTCAGCCGTTGGCTGAGACTAGATCACTCATTAAAGGGGAGTTCGTTGGTTTGAGGCATTCCACACTAATCACCACTAGTAGGTTTCATGACTGTTCTTTGCACTGCCCGTGCTCGCATCCTCATTGCCCTTTCTTTCCTTCGGGATAGCTAGGTGTAACTCACATTCCATAAATTATGTACTAGTTATGGTACCTCCATGCGGGTTGTGCATGGTTTTCATCATTAGCCCATCCCTGCGGGTTGTGCAGGGGAGTATCCATTTTTCATTTCTTTCTTTTCTTTTATTTTGTTTCTTGAAATATGCTTCTCATAAACTTGTATATTCGCTTAACATCTTTTATATTTTAAGCTGATTTACCCCAACAAAAAATGTCAAAACCCCTTGGATAAACATGGACATAGTGTTCTCATGTTGTCCACCGGCTTTGCCTAAACTACGGCATGGTCTATGAAGCAATAAAGCAATATTAACGATTGTAATAACATTTTACAAAAGAAAAAAAAGGATAATTTCATTTTTAGGGGTGCAAACAAGTCGAGCCGAGTGTTGTTATGGTCAAGCTTGGCTTGTTTACCAAAAAAGCCGAAAACTCGATTTCGAACTCTGCTCGGTGGTAAACAAGTAGAGCCCTTAATTAATGAGCCGAGCTGGGTTTGTTTACTAAACGAGTGTCTATAATAAAGCTTAAACTCGAACTCTGCTAGATTGCCAAACTAGTCGAGCCGAGCAAAACAGGGTTCGTTTGCAGCCCTATTCATTTGTAAAATTTACGTGGTTTGCAACTATAATTGATGTCGTGGCTTTACGAGTAGGGGCAGCTCTACTAGGGTTTGAGGGCGTTCACTCGAGCCTTCTGTGTTCAAAAAATGCACTAAAATTTTATAATTTTTTTTTTATGTAATTGGAGTTTTCTTTAATATTGTTTGCAGTTAATATAAAAATGCACTTAAATTTGTGAATAAGTAGATCAAATACAAAACAAAATAAGAAAATGCTACAACAAAATAAACTATGCAAGATAATTTTCAAGAAAAATAATTTCCGTTAAATGTGCACCTATTCACAGAAAATTCATTGTGGATGTCCTGATACTTTTTCGTCACTAGTATGGTAAATTAGTAGTAATTGATGACGAGCCAAAAAAGAACACAATTATTCAGACACAACGCTAAACATAGGGGTGCATATACCTCGGGCCGGGCTTATACTAGATACTAACGAGACTTGTGCATACCCAAGCCCAGCCCATTAAGAATCGGGCTTCATTTTATATTCTCAAACCCAGTCCAATTAAAGTTTTATTTCCCATACCCGCCCAACAAGCCTATTTATTTTTCTAAAGCGTGATATCACAAACATAAATAAATCAACTACAACGATCACAAATTAGAATTCGCAACCGGGAATACTTAAAGTTTTATGTTCTCGCAATACTATTTAAAAAATACATAAAATATTATGATTTTAATAATAAAATTATCTCTCAAAAGGTAATAAAAGTGTTCAAAAAGTGAAACTCTCCAATATTCGTAAAGCTTGACATGCAAAAAAATTCCTCCGGCCTCTCCCTTGTTTTCTATAAGAGTACGGATATATGTGTATATATTATTACAAAAAAATATTATATTCGGGCCGGGCCAGGCTAGGGCTGGGCCTAGAGAATTTTCCCAAACCCATTAACTAATCGGACTTAAAATATCAACCCAGTCCAACCCTATAGCCCTAAATTTTTATCCCAAACCTTAAAAAAATCAGACTGAATTGGGCGGGCCACCGGGCCGGTGTACATCCCTAGCTAAACATAACCCCTTAGAGCATCCTCATCAGCCTCAACAAAAATTGGACCAAATTTAACCTCAAAAACACCTTTTACAAATTAGCAAGTCACTTTTTCAAAAACTCAAAAAATCAGACTCTCTATTCTAACTTCACTATATTAAACTATTCTTTCTTTTACTTCTACTTCCCAAAAAAAAACACTACTTTAACTAAAGAGAGAGAGAGAAAAAAAAAAAAATTATTAAAATAATCCTTAACCAGTGAACAGTGACTCTACCCAAATATCGGGTTACTGTAGCAAAGTTACAATTTGCAAAAAAATTGTTGTGACTGATTTTGGGGTTTTTTTTCCCTTTTGGCTCAACAAAATACCCATCAGGGGCATTTGCCTCCCCTGATGAGGATGCTCTTACATATACATGTGAGTTCCGTATAATAAATGTATGATATGTGGACAGCCTATTGGACCGGGCCATAGTAGAAAAATCCAGGCCCGTTCCACTAACACAGTATTTGTTATGTGGAGGACAGGTAGATGACTCATGAGCAGAGACTTTCGTATCCACAATAGCAGGCAGCACTGCAGCATCTACTTTATTCGAATCGAATACTGTATTGCGTTCACGTCACAACAACCTTGTCTAACTCAAGTCAACCTTATCATTAGTACAAGCTAATCACATCAACGAGCGACAAAGTACATTCAAATTACTGTTTCCAAAGACAAAAACTATAAGACCTCATTTATTTGATCGGAGATAAATGTATGAGATATGAAATCCCTTGAGATATGAGTGAGATATGAAATCCTTGGGATATTGCTCAGAATATCAATGAATGGAGAAAATTCATATCCGGTGTTTGTGTTCGACAAAACATAGCTAGTGGAAAGCATTTTTTTGCACTAAAATGGGGAAATTCAGGCCCCGTACGGATAAAGATAAAAACTTGGCCGGGATTTGAAATCCCATGCAAAAAAAAAGGAAAACAAACAATGAAAAATGGGACCCACTCCAACCAACTTCCAAATCCCACCCCCAAATTCTCCCAAACAAACAAGGCCTAATGTCTATAGACTCTATGTACATCATTTGGTATACTCCCTCCGTTTCATTTTAAGGGACCCTTTAGAAAACGTGTATTTTTATGGATATTAAAAAATATATTTTTGTAGAATGTTTTAATTTTTTTTGTACCAAATTAAAATACTCAATGAGCACTTTAATTTGGTAAAAAAGAAATTACAAAATTATATATATATATAAATGTATTTTGTAGTGATTCGAAATTGTACGTATCCCCATAGTGACCACTTAAAATGGGACGGAAAGAGTAATACTTTAGATGGGGCCCACACAGAAATGCTCGGAATTATTTCAGAATATGTTCCATGAAACTGACTTGTTGCGCTCCCTAATTTCCTATTTTGTAGTATATTTAGCATATTTTTAATAGATGAGTATGTTTTGCATAATTTAAATATATATTCTTAAAATAAGGAGTATGAAACTTTGAAAATAATTAAAAAGTACCGATACTAATAATTTTCATTTTGAGAACACAAAATTATGGTAAATGATATCGTGCGAATCGATAATGATATTCCATTCGTAGAATGATATTATAACAACAAAACTCAAGATTAAATTATTCAATTTACCAAAGCCGTCCCATAAAAACTCGAATGACTGGATTTAATCTTAAAAAAAATCATTAAACCAAGATTTCTTTCACAATTTAGCCCTTTCAAATCCTGGTTGGCTTCGCAGTTCTTAACGAGACATGTCATTCTCTCACAATATATCAGTTCAAAAAGCCAACTTAAGTGAGTTCATGAGTACTTAAGTCAGTTTCTGGAACACCCCTGAACAATTTGAGTAAAATATATTTTCAAGATTATTTGTTACTCCCTCCGTCCTTTTTTAAGTGTGTCTTCGTAAATCTAACTTATTAAAGAAACATTATCATTAAACCTTTCACATCAACTTTATCTCCACTTTACACTTTCTACATCAATTTTTATCTCCACTTTTATCCATTAACTTTTCAAAATGGCAAAATGATAATTGTACGAACTTTTACAGTTTTACCTATTAACTTTTCAAAACACATACTCCCTACATCCCAAAATATTTAGCCAAAAATACTATTCACACCTCTCAAAAAATCTTCTTGAATTTGTAATTTATACTATTTTTTACGATTTGAAAAATTTTGTTTAATAAAACTAAGCAAAATCTATCAAACAAGATTCATATTGCATATATAATTCATTATACCTGAAAAAATATAGATCATTTTTCGAGAGGTGTGAATAGTAGATGTGTGCCAAACATTTTGGGACGGAGGGAGTATTTATTAAGGGACATCCCAAAATGAAAAACTTCACACTATAAAAGGGACGAAGGGAGTATGAATTAGCTATTCCAGATGTCGAGAAAATCTGATCGACTTTCGTCCATAAATTTACAAGGATAATAATTGAATGAATTAATCAAGCTCTAATTGACATTTGAACGAGTTTATTTTTTTTCTTGACCATTAAAACAAGAGACTAACTTATTTCCGGATGACGTTTTTGTCACCCATTGTGGGGCCCACCATGCATTTATTATGGTAATTGAACCGTTCATCTTGTAGGGCACGCAAAGTAATGTATTCACGCTAAAAAAATCAATTTAATCAGACATCGGTAGACATATCAAAGATCAAATTTTAGTTTACAATATAGACAGTCATGGACACTGTAACTTAAAAACTATTGACAAAATCGAGGTCGTCCGTTTTGTGAACCAAAATTTAATTTTTAATATTCCTATCGATGTCTGATTAAGTTGATTTTTTGGGTGAATATACAACTCTGTAGGCCCCTACAAGATGAATAACTCATATTACTGTAATGAAACTCATGATGGGCCCCACAAATGGCGTGGAAACCCACCACATATGGAAATAACTTATTCTCTTTAAACAATTTGCTAAATAAATTGAATTGCTCAAATCATTAGTATGGGATTTCAAGATGTGTCCCACATAATTTGGTATTCATTTGCTCCATTCTTCTAAGGTTCTTTTTGTCTTTTTGGTTTTTCATGTTCTGTTCGTATTTTCTAAATTTTTGTTAGATTCGGGTTATATTTTTTGAGTTAATCATACTCTCTACGAGAAGAGTCTAAAAGTAAACAATTATGACAAAAAAAGAAAGATGAAAAAGTATTAAATATAGCTTATTTTTTTGTTTTAAGTATCATCTTACATGATTTTTTTTTGGTCCATATTTTTATACATTTTTGATTCCTCTAATCGATATAAATGATCAATTCCAAAAGTTACGAAGAAAAACTGAACAAAAAATTACGACAAGTGAAAAAAGTCATTTAGACAAAAAGTGAGGAGAGTGGAGGTGCAACCATTCTGGTGCTTTTAATTTCAAGAGCCTCGAAATCACAAAACCCTCAAATTTGTGGGCCGAGAAAACCTACAATACTAACGATAAAGGCTGAATTCCTTTTATCGTCTAAATGAACTAAAACACTTGGTTGCACGGATTTTGAAACAAATTATTCTCTTCACATACATAAACATATTTGATATTTACTGAAAACAACAGGTATTTTAATTAATGGCAGAGATTAATCAGACTATGGCCGATAGTGAAGTTGATTTTTTTTTTAAACCCAGAATAGTGAATTGATCAAACTTGACAAATTCAATCTACATAATTGTTGTCACAGTAATTATTCTGGGAGTAAATTTCCAGATACTCTTCCAACGCATTAAAATAAATGAATTCCTACTAAACCAGGCCAAAATACAACGTCCGCGATTGTTGTTTTCTGAAATTTTCTCAGAAAAGATTATCTATTTTTAATATATAAAGGAATCTATTTTTATTTAATATATAAAAGAAGAACTCAAATTTGGACTCGCTCTAAAATCAAAGCTGTATGGATTTATTCCATTCCCAAAAGAGCTACTCAAGATACGCTTGAAACGTTCCCGCGCCTACATCATGGGGCGGGCAAACAGTGAAAAAAAAAACCCAATCAACCACACATTATAACTGCTCCCCCACTATTTTCGGGTTTGGTGTTCACACAAGTAGTGTGTGCCATCTGAAAATTCCTTTTTCTTATGCTATTAAATATTCAATAAGCAAATTAAAATGAATTGAAAAACAATAAAAGATGAACACGCGATATACGTGGAAAACTCCTCAAAAAGGGTAAAAACCACGGAAGGAAATCAAACCACTAAAAGTAAACATTGTGCAGTTACAAAACGATCTCAATTAACACAATCGTGAATCCTCACCGACTGACCAAAGACCGTGTTGCCAAATCCACGTATACCGTACCAAGTGGTTGATTGCCGAACGCCTTGAATCCACAAGTCCTCCGAGATACTTCTGGAATCCACCGGAAGAATGATCCAGTTTGTTGAATTGGAAGATAGACAAACTTCTTGGAGTTAATCGAAAAG
>JAXBDA010001481.1:0-54262 GCA_036023075.1 Gaultheria prostrata | reverse complement strand
TGTGTGGGGGGGGGGGGGGGGGGGGAGGGAGAGTTTTGAGAGGAAAGAGGGGGGAAATGAATAATCTTCTCTCCCCCATTTCTTTTACCAAAGTGCTACAAACAAGTCCAAATTTAAACCATATTGCACAGTAAATCCACATTTGAATACATTTTGCAATTTCACACAAAACCCCAAATTTAAATTGCAAATTGTTCTATTTAAAAATAGTTTGGGGTCTTATAGGTTCCTGTACAGATCAGCCATGAGAATTCCATTCTACTTCTATGGTGAGGTTTGTGTTTGTTAGGGGTTTGATTTTGATGATGATGTTTTTGTTAAAATGAGTTTCAATTATGTTGATAAAAATATTAATGTCAATTTGATTATTTTTAAGAGATAAAAATGTCAAAGTTTAATTCAATTGTTTTTGGGCATATTTGTTTTTAATTGGACTAGTTATGGATAATAGTTATTGGGCTTTTTGATCCATTGGATCTTTACCCGGATAAAGAGATACAGCTGTGATACTTGATTGTGGTACACGGGTGTGTGTCACAAGGTATGGTATCCCAGGCTCTGTTTTGAACAGAGTACTCTGTTCGTTTCTCTCTCTAGTTTTTAATCATGGGACTACGATATTTCCTATGGTTTTTCATCAATCAAATTATGCCAAATATATTCTCTCACTTTTATTTATTATTTGCCACTCTCAATTTGAAATTTGCAGGGCAAATTGAATTAGCCGTATTCCTAAATTTTGAAATCTGAAAAAGGGAGATTTGCTACTTTTGAGAGATTTGCAATTACTGCAAATACTCGTTGGACTATTTGAAACATGAGAGCATATATTTTTAACCCAATATTTGTCTGGTTCATATGTTGACTTTGTGGCCCGAGAAATCAAAGCAAATCATATTCTGATCGTTCAGCCGTAAAGGAAGTCTTCATCAGAGAAGAAACAAGCCTCCAAGGGAATCAATCGTTCAACACTCAAAGAGAGTTTTTCATTGTAGAATTTTTTATACTCTATGTGTGTGAGCCTACACTTGTAAAATCACACTTACTTAGAGGGATTGAATCACACCACATATAAACCCACCTTGTTACAGAGGGAACCCAATCCACTGTGTTATCAGTTAGGATTTTGTTCCTCCATTTACTAGGTAGAATTTGGTTGAGTTTTGTAAACTGGTCTGTGTGTACCAGTGTGATGAGGTTGTAAACTGGTCTGCGTGTACTAGTATTGAACCGGTCTGCGTGTACCGGTGGTGTGAGTTTTGTGAACTGGTCTGCGTGTACCAGTGTGAGAAGTTTGTTGTCTGGTCTGCGTGTACCAGAGGAGTTGTTGTAAAGGGGTGTTGGCCCCTGTGAAATCCAACCCAGGTGTAAGTACTGAGAACATAGTGGATACCGGTGAGTGTTCACGAAGAACATCACTGAAGAGTGGACTAAGCAATTAGCTGAACCACTATAAAAATCCTCTGTCTCATCTCTTATTGGTTTTCAGTACTTTGTTATTTTGATTATCCGTTTGATTTACTAATCCATCTACTTGCAAAAGAAAAATTGTGTACTACAGGATTCGAACCTATTCACCCCCTCAAGGTTGGAATATCAGTGGTAAACATTCACCAGTATGAATCAAGAGGGGTGTGGGCCATAGGCTGGAACTGAACAACTAGGATGTGATTGACCTAAATTTATACTCCTATATTTCTTATGGACCTTGCTACATGTACAAAAAGAATAAGCACAGGAAACGTACAGATCAGTTCGGGGATTCACTTTTGGGTCCTACACGAACGATCTAAACCGTTCATTCATCTTAGAATAATTTTCCAAGGGGCCTCACGAGAAATTAGCTCAATCGAACATGCATAAGTGCATTTGGATGAAACCAGGTAGGTTTTGGATCGAGTACTTACAGACGTCCAATTGAGCTGATTTCTCGCAGAGCCCCTCGGAAAATTATTCTAAAATGAATGAACGGTTTGGATCGTTTTCATGGGACCCAAAAATGGGTCTCCAAGCTGATCTGTACGTTTTCTGTTCCTTTACCTTCTGTCCAGTTAGAATTATCCATTTCTTATCTTTAATGGGTATTAAGAATCATATTTTTTGTTTAGTTTGTAGTTAAATTTTTTAGATTGATCATTTATCTGATTATCTCAACGAGAGGATTGAATTTTTTTTTTTATCAAAACTAATGTCTTGTTATATAAAACAAATAAAATGACATTAAAAACTGTATTTTGAAAAGTTTTTCATCTTTAGTGGACATTTTTTTACTGTTGATCATAACTGTAAACTTCTTACTCCGATAATTCTCTCTGACGCAATGATTAATTCAAAAAAATTGACACTACTTTTGAAAATTAGTTAAAGAAACAGACCAAAACGAGGATTACAAAATTTCTCTAAACACACCTCTAGTCTACCGAAAACACCGCCAATTGGAAAAGAAGCAAAGTGGGACCAAGGGACCTGTGGTACACGAAAGCATTTCAAGGGTGTAGGGCGTCTCTTCGTGCCCAATGGAAATTTTTTCCATCGGGATTCGAAGCGTTCACTTTTTAAAGAAGGGTGAACACTACATATATAGCAAAAATCAATTTAATCGGACTTTGATATCTACGTTATCAAGATATTTTTTGTCTTATATTACATTTTTTAGAATTGTACAGAACCATCTATTTTTGTATACCTATTGTTGTCTAACCAAGAGAGAAGTGGTATCCAATCATTTTAGTATTTTTTTCTAAATGGTTTACTCAGCGTACTCCACATAATGAATATTATAGATCATGATGACAACGTTTTGATTGAGTCCAACGAGAGGCCCTGCAACTCTCTGTAGTGGGCCAACGCACTACGGGAATCTTTAGTTTGAAAAAGTGAAATATAGGAACTTAGGCCGAGTTTTCCGTTAGATTTTATGGGAAATTTTATAAAATCACGCACTTGATAAAATCACTTTCTTTCCCATTGGATAAAATCCAAATGTGATTAAATCACCACTCAATCATCATTTACCATTTTGCCCTTCCTTTTCTTTAAGGGGCTCCACCATATATAATAAAAATGAACATTTCAAATGAATCTGGGAGCAAAGCCGTAATTTCCTATTTTGTCCTTCCCTCTTCTACAGTGGACTCATTTTATCAAATGAGGTGAAAGGGTGATAAAATCACCTCATTTTATCTAACGGAAAACCCGCCCTTAATCGAGTTGAATATTATTAAGTTCAGGTTCGGTTCGTTAAAACTAAGGTTCAAGTTCAGTTTGTTTAATATTCGAATTGAATTCGAACAAGCCTTTACCGAATCGAACCTTAAATAGTTCACGAACAACTCAGTTCATTTATGCTGCTAGTGCTAGCAAATGTACCAACGGTGTACACCTCATCAATTCATCTCTTTACAAATTTATTTTATTAAACGGTTTCAATCATTTTTTTAGAATCCGAAATGCGCCCGACACGCCAACCTGAATACTTTCCACCATCAAATCAGGTTGTTCGTTAGGAAGGTCACCGATCGATTATGGTCAGCCTTTGAAAACCTCGATCGAAGCGAGAGACAGAGAAAAAGAGATGAGCGAAGAAAGCGGAAAGAGCAGAGGTGGTGAGCAGCCGCAAGCCCCCCCGCCGCCGTCTTATTACGGTACGTTTCAAGGCGTTGCAAACTATCATCCTCCACCGCCTCACCCGGTGGTCGGTTTCCCTCAGCCAGCCCCGCCTGCCGCCGCTTCCGTGAATCAGCCCTATTATTCTCTCGGATACCAAACTGTTCCAGGTACTCCTCATCTTTGTCATATGTAAAGCAATTATTATGAGTACGTCAATATGGATGAATACGTCTAGACAGTCTACTTATATTATACTATGTTCGTATTTGTTGGGTTTCAACTATTTCGATACCTCCAAAGCTTAGCTAATGGATGCTAAACAATCTCGTGTATAATCTCTCTCTCTCTCTCTCTCTCTCTCTCTCTCTCTCTCTCTCTCTCTCAGGAGAGAAATCATATAGGATGAGTAATCCTACCTGACTGGCGACGGAGTTAGGATTCCGAGTCTCGGAGGCAGCACCCAAAATCATTATCCTCCCTCTCTACGTCCCACAAAGATAATCCACTATAAAACGAGATGCAATTTTTGGATAAGAATCTCAATTAGTTCTTAATTTTGTGTCTGACAGATGTAAAAAATTATGCTTGAATGTGCTTTATTATTTTATCTTAAAATTGGACGTTTTTTGGTAGTGGACTATCGGACGAAAGGGAGTAATTAGTATAAACAAAAGTACAAGTGTTCTAAGATTAATTATTGCTAATATCCGAAAGGGTACACATTTTCATATGTTATTCATTCATCAACATAGTTAACACCCCAAAAATTATACATTTTCATCGATTAATCACTCATCAATATACTTGTTGCCAAAAATAATACACACTTGCAATACAAAAGTAGTTTTTTTTTTTTTTTTGGACCGGGGGTGGCACGTGCCACCTCCCACCCATCTTACCCTCCGTCCATGTACCTGACCAATAGTTGAGAAGTGTGAATGTTCTATTCCAAATTATTGTACTTGAGATTTGCTATTCAATGACTAGTATTTCTCCCTGAATGGTTAATTCAAAAGTTTTATGGCATTTTGTAATCCACTATCATGTTTAATCCACCTATTCAACATACCTTCTGACAGTTCTTAGTATTTAACATATAGGAAACATGGATACATGTTCCGTGACGCACTTTATCTAAAGAATTAGGATACTGGCACGAGAATGATACGTTGGCAGTAGAACCGAGTCTTTTGGTTTAAATCAGATTTAAATGTCAAAAAATGCATCAGTAGTTTTCTGTTATGAGAAAAATTTGACTAGATACTAGACATAAATTACTGGGAGATAGAAAGGATGAATGTGGTGATACATATAGGAGTTTGTTGTGTTTCGTTTTGAGGGTAGAAAGT
Organism: Gaultheria prostrata; assembly: GCA_036023075.1. Lineage (NCBI taxonomy): Eukaryota > Viridiplantae > Streptophyta > Magnoliopsida > Ericales > Ericaceae > Gaultheria > Gaultheria prostrata. The sequence continues at coordinate 49,304 of JAXBDA010001481.1, read as the reverse complement.
TGAGTAGTGGATTAGGTGGAAACTGGAATTGTTGGGAATATTGCTTCTACTGCAATTTTGCGGATAATTTATGATATGTTGTGGGTAGTGGATTAGGTGAAAACTATTTTCTGGTATATGCCCTTTTAAATGTACTCTAATACTACGCAAGAGATGTCGAAGTCTCAATGTCATAGTAGTTTGGAAACGTGACTTCGAGTATCTGAGAATCATCCAACACTTCGAGAAGCTAGGGACTACATCTGAAATATGTATAGAAACTAAGGAAGCATCCGGGGAGTATTGGAATTCCTTACAGATACAATAGGATACGGATATGGATTCTTTCTAGAAGTATCCATGTTTGATAGATTAGAACTCATTTGATCTGAAAAGCATGTCAAAATTCTGTCACTCGATTTTGGAATATAACTAGTGAAAGTTCGATTTTATTGAGACCGCATTAGGAAGACTGCAATTTTTTTTGTATGCAGATGAACAATGATACCCGGATGATTATGATGCATTGATGTTGATGTATTACCACATTTTGTTTACCATGTAACTTGGCAGTGGATTCCCATGCGAACTGGCTTATTACAAGTTTGAATCCAAGGGCTGGATTTTGGCTTCATAAATCATAAGTTTAATTGTCTGCATTATTTGCAAGGTTGGCCAATTGGCATATATCAGTAGATTGTAGTAGTATTTAAAAAATTATTGAAGCGTAATGGCTGATTTGTCCATTTCCAAATGCCAAATATTGTTGTTTACCTCAAAATCTGATAGCTTGTAGGTACTTGGATACATTGGTCATAGCCTAGAAAGATTATTTAGTTTTTTATTTTGGCAAAGATAAAAGGGTGAAGCCGGAAGGGGAGACCCACCTAGTTGGAAGTATGTTTAGTTGCTTACTTGAATCCCGTCAGAAGCTTTTTTCCTAAAAATTAAATATTTATTGAATGCAACTGTTTTCTATAACCTGTCATGATTTGTTTTTTTTTTTTTTTTGAGTAAATATAACCTGTTATGATTGGAAGGCTCACAATTTATCATCCCATGTTAACAATCGATTAGGATGGAGAAGTAAATTATTGTTGCTATTGTTTCTGTGTATACTCACCATTGTGACATAGGCTGCAGTCACGCTTGATAACTGTGACTTCGGATGTCTTCTCTTCCGGGCAATTGGATTTATTCTGATTGTCCTATTTATGCTAAGAGCCTTTGAATAGGTTGCTTTGCTCTTTTTAGGTTCTGGACAAAAGAACGCCATACAGGTCAAGCTGTTAGTGATGGCTTCAGCTGTACGCTAAGAAGCTCAGACACATCTACCGGCCTCAAGTATCTGTGTCTGACACGTGGTGGACGGCGGACACAGCAAGACATACTCTGGAAACGCCTAAATGTGTGCACAATTGTTTAGTATAATCTTTTACCAGGACACATTGTGGACACTCTAGGACACGGGGACACTTTTGGTACACGTTAAGGACACATTAGGAGGTTAGAATGCAAATTTTAAACATTTCCCGAAGTTAATTTCCACGGATATTCAGTTCATGAACGTTTATATAATGACCACTGATTTTATATCATAACATTAATACCATTTGGTTTCTCTCTTAATTTGATATCATATTTTTATATTGTTTATATGAATTCGTAACATGCATCTATAGTGCGAAAATGTGTTTTGTATTTGAGCTGATGGGTCCATGACCTACTTTTTTGAAGAGATGACATGTTTGCGTGTCCTAATTCTTTAAAAGATGACCTGTCCGTGTATCCTTGTTGTGTCGTGTCCATGTCCCTGTCCCGTATTAGGATATGTGCTTCTTAGGTTGTATGATTAAGATAGGGGTAACCAACATGATGATCTACAAACGTCCAGGGTCACTATTTCTCTGCACGGACTACAAAACTTTCGAGGATCAGGATGTATATGGAATTACATTGGCTATGTCTTCCAGTTGTAATGATATATTGTTCTCTATTGTTCCCCTGTCCACTTTATTAATAATACTGTTTTGTTGGTGTAGGTTATGCCGTCACTGAAGGGAGACCTATGATAGAGCCTCGCCTTCCTTGTTGTGGGATTGGGATTGGCTGGTGCTTGTAAGTTCATAGTGATTTCCTTTAGCCCAACACTTTCCTTTATACAAGGACATAGATTTGTTTACAACTATGATTATCCAAACAAATGTGAATGTTTCAAGACTACAGCATGGACTCGCCGCATTGTGTAGGGTGCGGCGTGTCCAAGTGTCGGATTTAACGTTAATCCCATGTCCAAGGAGAGGCTCTTTGTTGTTGGATCAAGCTTAATGGGGATTCTGGATGATTTTTTTTTTGGGGATTTATTGAATGCATCTTGGTTTCATTAGGATATCTTTATATTTAAATAGGTATAAAAATAGCTCAAGGCCATGAGAAGTTCTGGTTCTTCTCTCTATTTCCCTCCAACCTGTCTCCTCCCTATGCTATAAAATGGAAAAACAAGAACTGAAGCATACTTCAGTTTCTAGTTTCTTTGTAGCACTTGACCTGGAAAAATTTATGTGTCATGCATTTGCACTCTCTCCACAATTTTTGTTTGGTAAAACTTTACTCTGATATATAGATTTGGGTAAATTGATTACTTTGATAACTAGGCGTGTATTAGCACCAGAAGATTTAGAAAATGGATGAATTTTAGGGACTTATTGTGCTCCTTTTGTGACATGCAAATTCCCGTTCATGTTGATATGATGGACAATTGAGTAATCTGGTACCTCACGCTTGCATCTGGCCATCCTTGGTACATGTGAGGAGCAGTTGAACAGGGAGTGGTTGAACACAAATGCCACATGCCTATACTTCCACATACTACTGTCACAATCATGTAGCTGTCCTTCAGTAACTTATATTTTACTGACTTATTTTATCAAGTCTTACCATTTGGATTGCATCACCTCATACCTGCAGTGATTATTTGCTGATTGACTTAGGAAATTCACATCGCTGCACCATGGTGAACATTGTGGCATTGCAAAAGAGACAAGAGAAATAACGTAACAAAACAATCTTATTGCATTAGAAAGCTTGAATGATTGCAAGACTAATGAAGGGATCAAATAGGCTACCCGAGTAACCTTAGTAAAGCCCTAATAACACAAAAGACTAAACTATCCTGAATATAAAAGATAAATAACGATAACCTTAGTGAAACCCTAATAACACAAGGACTAAACTACCCTATAAAATATAAATAGGGTGAGTTTCCGAGTAGATTTTATGAGATAAAATGAGATTTTTGATTTTAGGGAGTTTTATCAAAGTGAGATAAAATCACATGTTTGTCTCACTTGATAAAATCTACACTTGATTTTAGTTGATTTTTGTCAAAAAGTGATAAAATCTCTTGCTAAGCTTTTATCAAGTGAGGAAGTTTCTAGATAAAATCTGAGATTTTATCTCATAAAATCTACTCGGAAACTCACCCATAATAATAAACCGAAACCCTAATATACTTCAACCCCCCTTCAACTCATGATGCGAGGCTGGAGAGCATCGTGAGTTTGCCAAGGAGATAACAGCTGCAAATCAAATATTGCAAATCAACTACTGCGGTGTCGTGGAACAGTGCAAAGCGGTGCTGCAAACAATACTAATCAGAGTGCCGAAACTGCAAACAAGTGCTAACCAAAACTAGGGACATGCGAATAGGAAGAAGAACCAATGCCGAACAGATGCTAATAAGAGGAAGAACCAATGCCGAACAGATGCTAATTTTCCGATGCAAACAATACCAGGAGAGAGAAGAGATGCAACTAAGAGATGGAGAGAGAGAGAGATGCAATCTGGGGAGAAACAGAGAGATGCGATTTGGAGAGACAGAGATATGCGATCTGTACTACTTCTTAGGGCTTCGAATGGAGGGAGAGATGTTATCTGGTTCACAGAGAGAGAGAGAGAGAGAGAGAGAGATGCGAAGATGAAGAATGATTGCAGAATAACCGATCTTTGTGTAGAAATCTGATGCTATCAATGTTGTGCGAAGAAACCAAGAGAGACCCCGTGTTCAAAATACCCCAAAAATGCGATTACAGACTGGGTTGAGACAAAAATTGATGAATAGAAACATAAACTTTGCCGATGAACAGTACTCGCCGGATGAACATTTGTGGTCAGCGGTGCTTTTGTTGATGTTGCTGCTATTTCTACTAATATCCTAGGGTTTTCTGAAAGCTGATGATGGAGAGAGAGAAAGGAGGGGAGAGGGGGGGGGGGGGAACCTATTCCGGCTCTGATACCATGTGAGATTGCAAAAGAGAGAAGAGAAACAACGTAGCAAAATAATCTTATTGCATTAGAAAGCTAGAATGTTTACAAGACTAATGACGAGGTTATATAGGCTAACCCTAATAACCTTAGCAAAACCTGATAACACAAAAAGACTAAACTGTCCTGAACATAAAAGATAAATAACGATAACCTTAACGAAACCCTAATAACACAAAATTTCTAAACTACCATGAACATAAAAGATAAATAACAATAAAATGAAACTCTAAAATTATACTTCACAAACTTACCAGTTCAGAATTCTTTTACCTTGTACTAGTGTTAGGGCCATGTGCGTCATCATGTGCTCATGCTAATTGGTTATATTTGACGACTTGATTGCTACATTGCTTATGAACAACTTCCATTTAATATTTGTCCTGTGTTAAATGGTCCCAGGAACAAAAAACTCTCTGCAGGAAAGACATCAAGAGATGAATAAGAATATAAAGTTCAAAGAATATGACTCCATGCCTCTGTGAAGAATAAGAAGAAAGGAGTTTCAATGCATTAGCTGTGTACAGATATCAAATAGTAGCCATCTAAATACATCAAATATACTCCTAGTAGAAAACCAATTGCTTTATCGGTAGTTTGGCTACCCTGTTACGTAGAAGTTAGAACGCCTAAATTATTCACACACATTTATAAAGCACTCTCACTCTGTTGCAGGAGAGTCATGTATTGAGGAACATAAGAAATCCATTAAATTCTAAATTATATTTTCACAGTATAAAAAAAGTAGTTTTTCTAGTGAATTTTGCAGATGTATTAAGATAAAACATATAGAACTGAATTAAGTACGTAACGTGTGACTTGCTTCTAGGATGAAAGCTTCTGACTTTGCGTAGCATGGGAGCCTGGGAAACAAAATGACTAAACAAGCCATGTTATGGTATGATATTATATATTATGTATTGGTGAGAGAAAATTTCAAGGGGAAAGGAAGATTAGATAATCCAGTTACAATTTAAACATGAATCATATGCGATTTCAATGAGTAAAATTTTGAAGTAATGAAATTTATTTTTTCTGTTCCATGCTTGAATGATTGATCAAACATGTATCATTGGATGAGTTTGTTTTATGGTTGATTCATTGTCGTTTTTTGACTTTTGGTTGCTAGGTTTTTGACTGGTTTCTTTTTGGGTGCCGTTCCCTGGTACATTGGAGCTCTTATTTTACTATTTGCCCGGGTCGATTATCGAGAAAAATCAGGACTTGTCGCATGCATGATAGCTGTAAGTGTCCACAATCCACAATCATGATTTATTTCATTTGCTGCTTATTTTGTGCTCTAATTCTTCCTCCTGTGCTTGTCTGCTTTTACAGCAGACAAAGCATCTTTATGTTATTCTATTTTTGTCCTACTGTCCATAAACACCACCAAACCTTATGGTTTACAGTCATGCTTTGTAATCAAGTAATCATTGGGGCTACTTAATAATGATTGTGGTTATATGGAAATTCCTATCCCATGAGGCCTAGTTAGTGTTATGTATTTGCATGTTTGGTAAGGGACATTATGAGTTTCCTCCCTAACATTTTTGGGTATTTTTTTTTATGTCAAATGAGATAGCCAAGAAATAATCAGCCAAGTCCTATAGGTTTATTTCATTATTAGCATCAACAAAGAAGAATCTCTCAGTCCTTGCATTAATAAGCTTGTAAAGCACGAGTACAATACTGAGTCGCACCAAAATAAGTAAAATGAAAATGATAATTAGCCAAGATGACGCAATTCAATGAGTCTGATGGCACACAGTCCCACCGAGCAGGATCAAGGTACATGGTTTCTTGATTGTGGAGCCAACAATCATATGACTGGCTCAATATAGCTTTTTACTGAACTTGATGAAAAGGTTTAAGGTGATATCTCTTTTGGCGACCTCTCCAAAGTTCCAGTTCGAGGGATAGGGAATATTGTAATCAGACGGAAGAATGGAGATCATGGTTTTATCTCTAATATCTACTATTTCCTAGATATGAATTCTAATATACTTAGTCTTGGACAACTCCTGGAGAAAGGCTATCAAATTAGCCTAAAGGATATGCAGCTGACAATCACAGATGCATGATTGAGGGAAGCTCGTTACTTGAGTAAAGATGGCGATGATCAGGATGTTTCTATTAGGTGGAGGAGTTTCCTTCACATATTAATAGTTTATGAAACTCACTAAGACATTGAATAAACACTCTCAATTTTGTTAAATTTCACTCAATATGAAAAAATAAAACGAAGATGAATATTTCTCTATCTAACTCTCTTATTCTCGTACTCCACACTTGACATCAAATTACTACCGGTTACATGGTATTTATAGACTCAATTACGTAGTGCGAACACAAAGGGTGAAAGAGATCCTAGCCGTAGCCAATTCCAATTTGAACTCTTCCACCCATCAGTGATAAGTCAAGCTTTGAGGCTACTTAATTTGCACATGTTTGCCTTGCTAGCATCCAGACAAGTCAATCCCAAATTCTCTTCTTACTTTCAAGATTAGTTTTTATCATCCCCCTTTTATATTGAATCTCCAAGTTTCTTCATTCCAAGCATACTCTTCATTCTGTGGAGTAAGAGAGTTAGAAAGAGAAATATTCATCCTCCATCATATTTTTTCATATGGAGTGAAATTCAATAAAATTGAGTGTGTTTGTTCAATCACTTAGCGAGTTTCATGCACCATCAGCGTGTGAAGGATACTCCTCCACCTTACTGAAATATCCTGTTCTTCGCCATCTTTACTCGAGTAACCAGCTTCCATTGATCATGCATCTGTGATTGTCAGCTGCATATCCTTTAGGCTAATTTGATAGCCTTTCTCCAGGAGTGGTCCAAGACGAAGTATATTAGAATTTATTTATGGGACATAGTAGACATTAGAGATAAAAAGCATTTGGAGTTGAAACAGTTTCCCTCCTGAAATGGGGTCAGGGGTCAGAGGGTGGCCCAGTAGGAGGACAATGAGCGTTGAAAGTAAAAACTATCTACATACATCATTATGAGAGAGAGAGGACACGTTGGATTTGGGGGGGCACTTGGAGGGGACTACATAGAATACATACACGTTGGGTTTGAGGGGGGGCCCACTAGCCTAGTCATTGCCGGTCAAAGTGGCAGAGGTAGAGAGGAAAGAGCCTGGGTGGGACATGGGTTATTTGGGGAATCAATATTTGAAATTCAAAATTGAACTTCCAACTCCAAAAAAACTTTTGGAAAAACTTTCCGAACAAAGCCCATGTATCTTGATCCTGCTTGGTGGGACTGTGTGTCATCAGACTCATTGAATCTCCTTCTACTGGCTCTTGTCTGCATAGTTGGGTGGTTCGCCGCCAACTTGATTTGTTACTGACTTTACTCGACACTCGTTGTATTGGTCGTATTTCTCGCAGTTGTAACCAAGGTTCTAAAACTCGCTAGGCGCTCCCAGGGCGGCCGGGGACCTTCGAGCTTCTAGCCCGAGTTCCGAGTACTCGGCCTTCGAGAAATTACTCGGTTTTTTATTTATTTTTATTTTTTTATAGTATGTAGACATTGTAGATTACTAATTTTTATTTTTTTTTATTTTTTATAGTATGTAGACATTGTAGATTACTAATTTTTATTTTTTTTATAGTATGTAGACATTGTAGATTACTAATTTTTATTTATTTTTATTTTTTTTATAGTATGTAGACATTGTAGATTACTAATTAACTACCAAGTAAATTACTATGGACTTTTCATGCATCTCCATAGTAAATTACTACATTAATTTTAGTTTATGTAAAAATAAAACATATAATCATTTAATATGTGGCCACTGGCCACTGTACATACACTACACGTATCATTTTATTCATTTAAGAAGAAGTAAAGAGGTGGGCAGGTGGCCACTGTAGTCTGTACATACACGTATATATATATAATCTATATACAGTCATACAGATTACAGAGACAGAGTAACACAGAGAGAGCGAGAGAGAGAGAGAAAGAGAGAGAGAAAGAGAGAGAGAGCGCGCTAACCAGAAATACCAGAGACGACGACGACGAGTCAAGGACTGAAGAAGATGACGTCGACGGCGGACAGTCAGAGGTGACTGGTGGTCGACGATCGGACGATCAGACGGCGCCTATCGAGGACGACGAGGTGAGGAAGGGTGGTGACTGGTGACGAGCAGAAAGAGGAGAGGAGAAAGAGGCGATGTGTTGGAAATTGGAAGAAAAAGAAACGATTAGGTTAGATCTTTACCCGATTTTTTTCCGGCTATTTACCAACTCGCCCGACTTCTTCCAGACTCGCCGATTCTCCGGCTAATCGCGACTCGCCGAGTAGTCGGCCGAGTAGGCCGAGTTGTTTCCGAGTTCACCTTCTAGCGAGTTCCTCCACCGACTAGGGCATAATCGCCTCGGTGAGGCACCTTCCAGCGACTACTCGCCGAGTACTCGGCCGAGTAGTCCGAGTTTTAGAACACTGGTTGTAACATTGAATGAGGTTGCTTTTGTCAACGTTCGGACAATTGTTGTAACCGCCTCTTCTTCCTCGTCCTCCTCCTCTATGGTTTTGTTGTCTACGACCACCTCCTCTTTGACCAAGATTCTGATTTCCTCCTTTGGAGAATCCTCTACCTCTGGAATTTGAACTTCCAGAGTCTCGTCCATTAGACCCGTAGCTTCGCACTCTCTGAGATGCCCCCCCCTTGCTCTACCTATCTTCATTGAGGGACAACTTTAACTGAAGAGTTTGCTTCGGAGCTCTATCATCTTCCCTGTGTAGCTTCTGTTCATGGGCTTGCAGTGAACCCACAAGTTCTTCAATAGACATTGTTGTTACGTCTTTCAGCTCTTCTAGCGTAACAACAATGAAGTTGAATCTGTGATCCAACGATCAGAAGATTTTCTCTATAGCTCTCGTATCTGTGAGAGCTTTGCCGTTTCTTCTCATCTGGTTTGCAACCATCATGATTCGGCCATAATACTCAATAGATTCTTGAAGATTTCATCTGTTAAGACTCGGACTCGCCTCGTGGAGATTGATGGCAGATCCTCTTTACTTTGTCGGCACCTTTGTATGTTTTCTTCAGCGTTTTCCAAATTTCTTTGGAAGATGTAGCGGAAGCGATGGTCTCGAATGTCATGGACCTGGCTTTGCAATCCTTTTTTTGCTTGGCATAGAGCGTTGTTTTCTGATCCTCCTCAAAGCTGCTTCTGTTGCTTCTTGAGTCAGGTTCCTCGTACCCGTCTTTTACTATGTCCACGACTTCTTGAGCACCTAGTAGTGCTCTCATTTGAATGCTCCAATTATCATAGTTGTCCTTGGTGAGCTTTGGAATAAGCGTTTTGGACGTTCCGTTGGCCATTGATTCTTTAGGCGTCAAATTAAAAAAATAATAATAATAACTGGGACTATTCTGCAATATTTCAGAACTTTGGGGACCCAATTTGATATTTTGCTAAACTTGAAGGGCCTGTAGTGTAATTAGGGTGGTTGTAGCTAGTGCAGGTCGCACTGGATTATTGCTCACTTCTCCTTCTTCAATTTGTTCTCCAGATTTGAAAAGAAACGGGCGGAGTTTCAGGGCAAACTTTGAATTGCCCGTGGGAGCTCAATTTTGTCGCCGTCTGCGCCAATGAACTCATATGGTCAAGCTCTATCTTTTTGAACTCTCCCAAAGAGTTTTTGTTCACTTCGAAAAATCAGCCATGAATGAAATTTTCATCAATTCGGACTATTTTTCATACCGATTGGCTCCGATACCACTGTTAGGTGGAGGAGTATCCTTCACACACTGATGGTGTATGAAACTCGCTAAGAGATTGAACAGTTCATGCTGTCATCATTGGTTACCTCGTTTGTAAACTTTGCGGGTGGCAGGTAAAATTTGCGGGTGACAGGTCGTAATCAGATTTGAGAGTACGCCGCCCAGTAAACCCGGCCTGCCCAAAAATGTTAGACACTGGTAAATTCTACACGAGTTACCTTTAGGAGATTTCATTTATCACACCTCATGTGTAGTCTAAGATTGTCTAACATCGCTACAAGCCAGCTCATATTCTCTCGTTACAATCATGAAATCGAAACCCCCAATCTCTCTCTCTCTCTCTCTCTCTCTCTCTCAAGGGCGCAAACCACTCGGAAGTCCACCGCGGAAGATCTCAAAGATTCAGCGATGAATGGGCCTCTCTTCTTCACATTGCTTGGTGTATCTAGCCTCAGAGTCAACAAAAAAATCCCACCCAACCAAACCTGACTGTCAATTTCATGAAGTGATATGGTTGGTCTCAAAGATACAATATTTTACAATCGGTTTTCCAAAACTTTCACCCGATAAGTTTGGTTCTGTTGGCCGCGATCTATGTCAAATTCAACTCATGCTTGCCCCTGGATAAGGGCACATATATAGACACAATACGAAAAAGGCACATGTTTTAGAAAAAATTTAGGACATGAACACGTTCGGAATGCATTTGGCAATATCTGTATGTGTGCATGTATACGTTGGTGTATTATCTATAGTGGTATCTTTTATGTATAATGCAACCATGAAAATATTGTTTTTATGTCAAATAGGATTATAGAAATTTAAGATAGAAATCAGCAGCCAATACGTGTTCATGAAGTAAGCGTCGATGGCAATTTTGGCTCTTGCCGAACTTTTTAAATTGCATTTTGGCGTCTTATGTATTCCTGAAGCTTTCCAATGGTCCCATCGGTCCTCAACGTGTCTGACTAAGAATGTACAATAAAAACCAGAGACACATTGAAGGGAATTGGACACGTGTCCAGACCAACCTATGTCTGATATGGATACATGAGGCTGTATGTATGTGCTTCTATATGATTAGTAATTTCGTGGGTTCCGTTTTTCTCCATTGTCTTCATCATTTGGCATCTCCAACTTTTGCCTCTTCAAAATTAGTTTAATTGCTCGCTTTCATTGTGGATAAGTGGAAGACTTGTGTAGTATTTGAATTTTGAATTTTGGAGTGAAATGGTAATTAAAGGAAGAATGTCATTGAAAAAAAGTCATTTCACGTTTGAAATAAAAAATTTCATTCGATGGGGTTAGAAAAATGAGGATGCAGCGAACAAGGATGTAATTTTTATTTTCTACTCATTGAAATAAGAATAGTTTAAGTTCAGTTTTCTCTCTTGCAAAGAATGTCATTTCAATGCTCTAATTGCAATTAGTGATCGAATGCTGCATGCAGGCTATTCTTGCTCTGATTGCTGTAAGCTTTGGTGTGACAAGGGCAAATCATTCCTGGTAAGGTGGATGCTGATTGCCACCAGTTGTATATTACTCATCAAATAATCCCAGCAATTTCATTTTACTTGACTTAATTTTTCTTTGGAGATGTTTCCTTTTTGGCTTGTAAATGCAATCTTGAAGCTAAGGGGTGTTCATGTATATATTCGTAACTATCATGTATTTTTGCAAGATGTATCGTTTCCTTGGTAAATGCAAATATAACAAATAGAGAACTACATATACACGTTTTCAAATGATTAGGTATTGCAAAAAATCTCTGTTTGGACAATCTTAACCTTGTATTTTGGAATTTGTTTCAATATCAACCCTCTGTTTTTATATATTGGACGCAAAACCCACATGTGCTGCAACAGAAATTTAACCTTAGGTATTGGCTTTGTTGATTCCAATTCCTGTTTTCTCATTACGGCATACCGATGAGGGTCTTCCCCGGAATGTCACAATTGGTTTTGGCTCTATGATTTGGAGCTTACGATGACCATTCGGCATTTGCTAAGCATATTACAGCAGGTTTATTTTTTGACAGCTGCGATGTTCCATGGGTTCTAAAATTTAGTACTCTCATTATTTCTACCAATATGGATTTCAGAGCCTAGTTAGAATTTTAAGATTCCCCGAATTTCATTACTTTTGGAAATAGGGTGGAAACTTATGAGATTGGAATTACACCTGGCTGCTCTATTTATATGCGTTGTGAAATAAGATTCGAACCCATGTAGAATCATCTTAGTTCCAACCCAACTTTTGGTTCTTTTTTTTCATGAACGGCCAAGTCCACCCCAACATGTTGATTATACATCTTACTTTGTTTACACAACTTGTATTGATTCAGTAATTCTACCCCTTTATCATTCCTGGACCTCGTTTCTTAATTTTGTTACTCTTTCATTGTGCGTCTTGAGAACCTCTTCAACACGATCCATTAACAGAATGTTAACTATTCATACGGAACGTACCATAGTGTCACGGGGTGACTCTTTTGTCGCAGCAGAAGGTTTCCCCGTGAAGCGTTTGCGACTCCACTAAGTCCAAACCCCGCCTAATTCGACCTTCCGGGTGTTAATCGTTCACCTGTCTTACATTTATGGGTCCCAAATAAGTCCCCTTAAGGAAGTCCCGCATCACGAATGCCAACCGATGACTTGATGCCTCCCAAGTCTCTCCATGTACGGCAACAGTAGTGTCCTAGCACCAAGCTTGCTCGCAAGCAAGGCACTTGCCCAACTGAGGGCATGTGTCATCAAGACTTCCAAGCCACACAACTTGTGCATAGCAAAGGCGCCCAACTTAGCCAACAAGCTTCCGAGGTCCGAGGTGTATCGAGCCATTATGCGTATCCCGTATGGTTGCGAGGTCTCCTCATGCCGCGCTTCCGCACCCACGATGTAGTCCTCGTGTGAGCCTGCGTGCCATTTGCCCATTAAAGGCCATTGCCACCAATATCGTTGCACTAGTGTGCCACATGATTGCGAGGTCTCCTCATGCCTCGCTTAACATTGAGGGTCGCTTCCACACCCACGATGTAGTCCTCGTGTGAGCCCGCGTGCCATTTGCCCATTAAAGGCCATTGCCACCAATATCGTTGCACTAGTGTGCCGCTTGAGTAAGGCAATACGTTGATCCGTAGACAACAAGTAGCATTACACCTTTCTACTAGCCAAGCACGTGGTACCTGACATGTATCACGGCTTCATGCGTTATCCGTTATTCAACAAGTGCGACATTGCCTCCATGTCGCACGTCTTAAGCCACCGATCCCCACGAGCATGGTCGATGCCCGTAGGTTGGCACACGAGGTCCTACGGTGGTGCCTCGATAGCCTACTCGACCTAGGACAGTAACCCAAAGGGTTGACACGCGGGGTAGAACATGTATGGATCCAAAGCCTTTGTGTCCGTAGGACCACCGGTACTCCGGCAACACATGCCAAACCCACATGGTGTCTCCTAGACATCCTTCTGGATGCCCAAAGCCCGCCCTAGATTGCCCCAAGGTAGCACACTTTGTATCCAAGATGAACACTAGGAAGGGTGGGACACGAAGAGACATCATTTTTGCCGAAGAGCAAAAATTCAATCAAACTTTGAATCGCGCACCGTAAGTTACTATGGGTTACTAACGACCTCTAGTGCGTTAGAAAAATGTCATAAAAATACTCACGTCCCTCCATCGCCGAGTTCTCAATAACTACGCTAATACCACTAAATTGAATTGACAACAATGCCACTAGCCCATGCTAGTGAGCCAATAACTCCACAGCTTGAACAATGTCACAGCCCTTGTGCCACATCCCGTGACGGGAATCACGAGCAAGACAGTAGTCAAACTAGCAGTTCGTGACACATGCAATCATGATTATTGTAGAACAATTATGTGTAACAAACTCGAGTGTTGTTTCTCTAAGCCTGTGTTTGGTTCTGGAATTTGTGAAAGAAAATAAAAGGAAATATAAAAAATAAGGGAAAATGAAGTAATTTTTTTCAGTATAATCTGTTTGGGGAATGTCATTTTATCACCTGTACTTTGAGCTAGTATCACTTATACACCAGCAACTGCAATTTTAGGCACCCACACCCTCACATACTTTAAAACTTTGTTTAGAGAATGGATAAAAAGTGCTTAAAGTGATAAGAGATTCCATTTTAACCCAAAAAAATTCTCTCAAGCCCCAATCTCTCTTTACACTCTTCCAAAATTATGTTTTAATCCTAAAATACCGTCATCTTCAACAAACCTTAAATCTTTCCTCCATTCACTTGCCACCCACCATTATCAACCATTCATAAATCTCACTAACCATTCATGAATCTCACTCCACCATTTGATCGCAAGACTCAAAATCACCACCACCACCACACTCATTATTTCTCTACTTTTCTGACAAAGTGGCACTTCAAGAACCATAACATAAATCACTTTTCAAAAGCCTGAATGAAAATGCAAAAATCTAACCCTATTAAGAACTGAATTGTGCAAAGGAGTTCACATTTTATTGTTGGAAACAACAGAAAGTAAAATATTCTCCAACTGAATTGAAAACATGCAGCCATAAGAACTCCTCGACATGTTTTTTTGTTGTTTAAACCTGGGGATTTGATTTATAGACGTAGTAAATACTTCGGTGGTGAAATGGTTGTTTTCCACATTCATAGGCGTGTCTGTGTTTCTTCTTTACGAATATGATATTTTTTGGACATTTCTACTAATATCAAGCCTTATTCCCTTTTTGGCAAGAAACCGAATTTCCGTAGAGGAGACTCAAAGCATTTTTGGTGAAGTTCCTTAACCTATGAAACGATATTACGAAGAAAAGCAGAAATCGGAGTGTTGAAAGATCATCACCACCTCTCTTGAGTTTTCCGGAGTCTTCCGGACATCGCCGGAAACTTCCGGGTTATTCCGGAAATATCTAGAATGCTCCGGAATCATCTAGACTATGCTAGAGACTTCCGAACACTTCCGGAATACTATGGACTATACTAGAACTTTCCAGAAGGTACTAGAATGTTCCGGAATAGGATGGAAGCTTACGGGCTTCACTAGAAGCATCTAGAAGCTTGGAGAAATGTGTGCTTCTAGAATAATCTATTGGTGCCTATAAATAGGCATGAGGTCTCCATTTGTGGATGTAAGAAAGAAGAAAGTGTCAAATGTAAGAAAGTGAGAGAGTCCAATGTAAGAGAGAAAGTGTCCAAGTGAGCAAGTGAGAGACACTCCAAGCAAGAGAGTGAGAGTCCAAGTACTAAAGTGTGTGTCCAAAGATAAAGTGTCTTCCTAAATTGTGTGTGTACTAAGTACTCTTGTGTAAGAGAGTCATTCTTTGTGAGTGATAGTGTGTGTTGTTGTACACAAATTAAGTGTACGAGTGCTTGTAATCAATAAAATTATATTTGTTTGTTGTGTTCCAACTCTACAATCAGAATTGTGGACTTTCTTCAATAGGTTAAGGAACTTCACGAACAATGCTTGCATTTTCATCCACAACAGCCTTAGAAGAATAAGGAATGTACATAGGACCCAATTCGATTTCTTTTCTACATCTATTTGTTCCGATCAATCTGAAATAATCGGAAGAGAGCTCTTACTCTTATGTTTCGAATTCTTCGATTTCTTATTATTTCCAAGATGAATATCTGTATCTATTGAAATAATCAATTCTACATTCCAAGTTGAAACACAATCGACGATGACGAAATCAGATAACAACGAATGTACGACAGTGTGGTGGTTATTGGCATGAGTTTGCATAGAAGAAACAGTTTTGGAGCATATTGAAGTCAAGGGCAATTTTGGATTAGACTGAATATCTAACTTGGGTGCAAAAGAAAAATTGAGCTATAGAGAATTGTTGTGGGTTTAATTAGAAGCACTCATAGTGATTGTAAACACCCAAATTTGGCTCCGTGAACATTTAAGACCCCCATTGGACAAAGCCTGATGATGAAATAAGTTTTTCGTATGCTCTCATTAAATAGATGTAAGCTTAGAAACCGAATAATGGAGCATTTACAGGGGGCTGACACTCATTCTTGAGAAAGTTCACATTGAGACGGACTCTCAAACAGCTGTCATTCTTTTCAATGAGGGAGCCAGTGAAAATCATCCGCAAAGCAACATTATCAATGATGGCAAGTAACTTCTCAACCGCACCGGGAGCATGCTCACTCGAACTTATCGCAATGCCAACCAACGTGCCGACCACCTTGCACACCTTGGAGCTGAACAAGATGATGATCTTATAGTTATGACTGATCATCCTCCATCTATTGGGGAATTTATGTTAAGGGATAGCCTTAACATTAGGCAAGTTCTTGACTGGGTGGCATGTCACCTTTGCTGTTTTATTTGTTTTGTATCCAACTCTCTGCACTACTGATGCAACCTGACTCTTCTTAATTTCTATCCTATTTCCGAAGTACCCCCCAAACAAAAAAGAAGATGTAATTAAAGCTTGCGTCAAGTCCCTATGAATTGATCAAAGATGGGAATCGATAGCATACTGGCAAGGAGTCTGATTCGAGACCAAAGAGGCACCTGTTATCAAGTGACTACCACTTTAACTCCCGAACTCTAGTGTACTTTTTTTTTTTTGGACAATCCTTAATCATTATTGCATTTATTATGATAAATTGAAAGAGTGCATATTGCATGTAGTACTGTAATCTTTCCCCTTTTATTCACATGTTGGTGAACACACAATCACACCTTTACTACATTCAAAGCAAATAAAGCTATGAATATGACTGCTCACCAAACCTTGGTTAGTGCAAAATCTTATCCTAACCTCTTGTCCCTCTTTTATATATTGCAAATTGAAAATTCTTGGACTGTAATAATTGCTACTCCCTCCGTCCCGTTTTAAGTGATCCATATGAGAATACGTGCAATTTCAAACTCCTAAAAACATATTTTTCTATATAATATTTAAATTTTCTTTACACCAAACTAAAGTGTTCATTGAGTACTTTAATTTGGTGCAAAAAAAAATTTTAAAACGTTTTACGGAAGGGCCTTTTTTAACGTCCAAAAAAAAAATATGCGTTTCCCAAACGGATCATTTAAAAAGGGACGGGGAGTATAACTTTGCACTGATCAATTTGGTCCTCTTTGTGAATTGTTTTAAGATATAAGAGGGGTTCATACTTTATAGCTGTAATGCCTTTTTAATCTTGTGATTTGATTCTTCATGGAGACACCCCACGTCCCTCAATTATGACAAAAAGAAAACAAATAGCCATGATCACGTATACAACAAATCAAGGTGAATTGCCTTTAAAAAATTAAAAAAAAAAAACAAGGAGAAATCTATGATATATATGTGCTCCGTTACATACGTTTTTTTGTACTTGTTACGTATTTTTTATACTTTTTCTTTTTATGACCGAATGTCTGGATCCGCTTGCACACACCTTAACTAATTCCGGAGCCCCGGAGATAACGATCGGGCATAACCCCCCAATGGCCTTATATTTGCTAGCAAGGGGAATCGAACCCTGAAACCCTAGGTGGGAGCAAACCTCTATGTCCCAAGGCAAGATCACTTTGCCAACTCATTGGGGTTATTTTTTGATACTTGTTACGGATGTTTTGGGAGTTTACCTTGAATAGTAACATGAATGGTGAATAGTAACATGAACAGTGACTTTTTTTAACACCCATAACGGACAAAAATCATACGTAACGGGTACCGAAATCATACGTAACAAGGCTTTGACGTGAAATGAGTTTTGAAACCCACAACAATTCGTAACAAGTACCAAAAAAAAAACGTAATGGGGCATACCTACGGCCCTTTTAGAGGGGGCGTACCAAAGGGGCCTCCAAAAAACAAATCAATGCCCTTTTGATTTTTTTGACTTGTGGAGGTAAATTGCACGTACGGAACAGACTTTTAGTTATGTACACGTATTAAATTTGGGTGATTCTATTTGCAACCCATAATTTACTCCATACAACCCATAAAAAACTCCTCAGTTTTCATTACGGTGGAAAGACTGAAATGCCCCTAAAAAATTCCTCCTTCTTCTTCCCCGTTCCTCCCCCTTCCCCCTTTATCCCCTTGTCAGCCATGGCCACCACCCATCGCCACCATCCATACCCCACCTCCTTCCACCTCCTTCGTTCAACCCGCCATCGCCACTTCCTTCTTTTTCCTCACTGTTCCCCTGTAAATCAAAGGAATAGGAAAGGAGTCCATTTGAATACTAAAAACTCGACTGGAAAAAATAACCCATAATTTCGACATTCACACCCTGAAAAACGACTATAATTTCGACATTCACACACCGAAATATGTGCACATATTCGACAACTGGACACCGAAATAGATACTTTGAAAAATTCATATTTTTATAACATACGTTTCGACAACCTAATGTCGAAATGCATTACGATTTCCGATAAACTAATGTCGAATTTCATACATTATTTCGATGTTTGGATACCGAAGTAGATACTTAGGAAATTTTTTAATTTGACAGCATAAGTTTCGACAAACTAATGTCGAAATACATCATTTTTTGCGATCTTAGCTTGTCGAAAAATATGACGTATTTCGACATTTACATACCGAAATAGATATATAGAACAGAAATCTAATTTTCACAGTTTGCTTGGATGGCGGTGGTGTCGAACGGCGCTGCAACTTTGGTGATCAGCGGCGGGTGGTGGCGACAGGTGGTGGTGGCGACCAGTGGTGGAGGCGACCGATGGTGGCGACGGGTGGTAGCACTGGCTGGTGGTGGCAATGGGTGGTAGAGAAGATTTAGGGTTTTTTAAGATGAAGGGTATTGTGTGAAGTTTAGGTGAATTTAGTGGGTTGTATGGAGTAGACAGTGGGTTGCATAGGGAAAATAGTGAAAATGGGTTGTATGGAGTAAATAGTGGATTGTGAATAGAATCACCATTTTTTGCTGCTAAGCCACTGAAATTAAAAAAGAAAAAAGGAAACGAAACAGAGAGGATATTTGTGGCAATTATATGATCCATTTCTTTTCATTCCCTAACAAGCCAAACAAATATCATGAATGAAGAGAAACCTTCATTATGGTGTCCCAATAGGCAGCTTTGTCAAAAAATCTATTATTTGATTTCTATAAATAATAATTAAAAAAAACACACACACACACAGAGTAGCACACACTGCTGTTTGTAATGGTCCAAACGTCTTTTGGTTAGGTTAGAAGAACGAGTCTCTGTTTATGAACTTTTAGATCACCCAGTTGTCAATTATTCACTAGATTAGGTTAGAAGAACGAGTCTCTGTTTTTGTTTTTCGACGCAGGGTTGTAAGAAACCCATGAAATTAAGTAATTAACCATTGGTCATCCAATTGTTGATAAAAGTCCAATGCAGCTAATTCCAGATTTCATTATTCGGTTCTTATTCAATACTCTCTTCATCCCAATTTCTTGTTCATTTTTGGATATTCATGTCATTTTTAAATTATTTATATTTTTCAATTTATAATGTTTCTATGATTTTGAAAATTTTATTTGATAAAAACAACCAAGATCTATCAAAAAAATCCACATTCTATATTCAAAACCCGAGATTTCACAAAGCTAATTTTTTGTACCCGAAACATTGCAAAAAATTGTCCAGAGTCTGGCATGTTGCTACATCTGCACGGCCAAACAACACAAGGTCGTCCGCAACAATAGGTTTCCAAGCATCCGAACCACATTCTTTAGAAATAACATGGGACATAAGTTTTTTTTGGGTAATTAACATGTGACAAAGGATCACCTCGACGAATTCCTCTCGAGGGCCGGAAGAACTCTAAGGTCTGGCCATTTACCAACACTCCCAGTGTAATACCCCAGATTTGGAGGTAGATAGTATTTAGTCTCATATTGGAAGTATTTTGGGCCATGCAATGTGGTTTGTGGATGAAATCAAGGTGTTGGGACAGTGATCTACATGGGGCATTACACATGGTATTAGAGAACAGACCCAGGGAAGGCCGTGGTGACTCTGGTCACTAGGGAACAGACCCAATGTGTGATGACTCTAGTGCTCAACCCCTTGCGAGGGCGTAAATGATGAGAGATTGTTTAGTCACACATTGGAAGTCTGATGCTGAGCCTGGCCATATTACAACTGTTAGGATTGAATCACACACGCACACGATATACGAGTATAAACAGTAAGAATTTGGCAAACAAAACCCCACTCAAGACAATCATATGCTTTCTCATGGTCAAGTTTAATGATCATTCTGCCACAAGACCCGTTTTAAACTTTACTACCGACAGCTTCCTGAACTATCATGACATGGTCCGCGCCTCTCCATCCAAGGATAAAACTCGCTTGGAAGGGACTGACAAGGTCCACTGCAGAAGTGCCTAGGTCTAAGTGCGAACAGAGTCACAGACTAACAAGGTCCTCTCCGACACACTGCATTGCAGGACTCTCGTGACCCGATGCAGTGTGTTGAAGATATGCGGAGTGCGCAGGGAAGCAAATAGAAGCGCGGACATCTTAGCAAAAGATGTTTTTAATTATCATTTAAATTCTAGTTGTTGAAATGCTTTATTAGAACCTTTCCCGTTTTTCATGTTGGACCAACTTCGGAATGATGTTGTAGGGGGTTAAAGGGGAAGCTTCTAGTCCGGGCTCCGGACCTCTACGTTCCTGTTTTTTTTTTATGATCTGAACCGTCCAATATGTTTAAAACGTGTTTTTAAGGGCGCGGCAAGAAATCATAAAAAAAAAAATACCAGGAAGACCTTGATCCGAGCAGTTTTTCACAAAAATTGTACATTTACAGTTTTGTGAAAAACTTTTTGGATCAAGCACTTCCCGGTTTTTTTTTTTTTTTGATGATTTCTTGCGGGGCCCTTAAAAACACGTTTTAAACACATTGGATGGTTCGAATTTTGTAAAAACAATTTTTAAAACCTTCAAAACACTCAAAAACTTTTAGTCAGGGATCCCTGACTGAAAGCTAGCCGGGGGTTTAAATTTCCAAAACTTGTTATCGCTAGTTTTTTTTAATGAAATCTTCCATTAAAAAAAAGGGGTGGGCAGGAGAATATTTTTGTATAACTGTATCTCCCTATGGGTCAGGCACCCACCCTCCATTTTTAATTTAGCAGTTCCTTTTTGAGTGCCTTGGTCTAAGTGGAGCATCATGATGTTTGTCCTGTGGTTTGACAAATTCATGTAACAGAAATAAAGGCTAAAATTATGAAACTTGTGTCATTGCTCGTCTGCTAGAGGAAACCCACAGACTTTAAGCAACAATTCTGAAATTTGTTGAAACAGGAGGAATTAGTTTCCAGAAATTTGTTAATTAACAAATACATATCACTATTTTTTGTAAAAGATTTCCTCGTTGCATAAAAAAAATACGTACCACTATTTTACTATTTTATAGGATAAAAAAATCCATAACTTTTGCACAAATTTCTTGTGAAAAATCCCTGGTTTTCTTCCTTTTCTTTTTGTGAAAAATGACGTGCCTAGTGTGTCACTGTGTCAAGTTATGACAAATACTGTCTCCATTATCCTAATTCATTGGATACGGATACGGTATAGATATGGTTCCAAAGAATAAACTAAATGTTTGGCGGAAGATAAAGTTTATCACTTTTTTTTTTAATACAGTCCTTGTGATTCAGCCAACAATTTGAAATTATTTTGAGCCTTGTGCAAAAGAATACCGGGGAGCAATAACATTTTGGGTATTGTTGCATATGAGAATATTTGACAATAGATTTCTACATAACTCAATGTTGGAGATGCTTTTACATGTAGAATAAAAATCTTAGGGAGCAACACTTGTGAGTTGTGAACTATAGAAGACTTGCAAGTGGTGGCTAACTCATGCGATAGAGCTCTTGGATTCCCACATTGTATTTCGGGATCGAGTCCCGTTCCTTCTTTCCCCATGTAATAGATTAGAAATGACGAATGAAAAAAAAAAAAAAAAAAAGCTTTCCTTTTTATTTCCACTATGTCCCTCTTTTGGATCTATTCATAAATTAGTTCTGACTCTCCTGTGAACTGCTACCCATATTTTTCTCCTCCTCCATGAAATTAACTAAAAAGCTTGACACTTTAGGCCCCACATTAATGAAACCACTACCTTCCACTTCCCTTTTCTAAATTAGTACTCCTAATTTCACTTAAAAGCACAATTATTTATTTAGCACCTTATCAACCCATTAATTAAATTAAACAAAAAAGAATGATACAAAGGAGTGGGACTCCTTTAAAATCTGCCCAAAACCCCTCTGCTTTGATCTTGAGATGGAAAGATGACATGCTGAAAACACAGACACACACACAGAGCAAATGATCAAGAAGCTGGCTTATTCCACCACTCCTGCAAATTTTATCTTTCTTACTCTTCCATTAGTAGGTTGCTCACCACATCAAGCCAGCAACCACCTTAGCATCAAGCAAAACAATCACAAGGTGTGTCAATTTACTCTTTTTTCCATTCCAAAAAAAACCCATGAATATAAAAGCAGTTTAGAGCAAGTCCATTGAGAGAAATGCTCTTTCTAGCTATCTAAAAGCCAAAAAAAAAAAAAAAAAACCAATCTCTAGTATACCAAGGGAAATAGACTTTTTTTTTTTGCCCTTTTTGCCGATTATCACACTTCATTGGCATTGAAGGTTGATATAGTGAAGGGCCAAGGTCCTCTTTATTAAAATTCAGTCGTACCCTGTTTCGGTGCATTTTCGGCTACAGAATTACATCTGACCATCTGCAACAAGGTAATCTCAGAGACTAATAATATGGCTCTGAGAAATAACATGAAAACAAAACATACACAGTAATTTTAGCTAAGGGGAGGGGCTATGTTATGTTTCGGCTATTGTTTGAAGTGGAGTGGTAGAGTGATCTTGTTTTCAGTTACTTTTACAGATGAGGCATCAGATGACACCTGAGATGACAGTTCATGGGATTCTCTTATGGGCTTCAATGGGCTTCTTAATGCCTCTTGGGATACTCACCATTAGAATGTCCAACAGGGAGAAATACAGGAGATGGTTCAAATTACTGTTCTATTTTCATGCCATTTTGCAGGTTCGCCCTTCTTCTGCTGAGTTATGCGAATTCCCTCAAGAAAAAATGACCACAAAAAAAAAAAATAGAAAAGAAAACCTTAATGTGGTTGGACATCTATAAATAATGCTCCTTTTTAGAGTCACAATATGCTATCATTAAAAATTTGATCTTTTTAGGCTAGCTTTAGCTTTTACTTTGATGATGGTTAGAAGAATTATAGTGAAAACTTTATGGTCTATTAACATAATTATGCGGTTTTATGACAGTTTGGTGAAACCGTTTTAATTAATCATGTTTATCGTCATGTTTACCACGAGTTAGGTATCGTTCCACAAACTAACTTAGACTGAATAAGTCAGTGGAACTGACTTATTGAGTGTAATTGAGTTGATATGCTGTAGAGTGACCTATATCATAAAGCGCAATAAGTCAGTTTTGAGTTTAAGTCAATTTTGTGGAAACAACCCATGCAGTGACTATGCAACATTTTGGTCATGTTTGGATATAATTTAGAGGAATGATGTAAACAAAAAATAAGTAAATCAATGAGATATTCAGTTGCTTCTGTTTTTTTTTTTTTTTTTTTTGTTTCCCTTCTCTCTTTTATTTGCTTCCTAAAACATCATCCAGAAGCTCAGACCCATGATCATCCAAACAGATCCTTAAGAAAACATTATGGCTATCAAATTCTTTCTTGCAGATGAAGGTTCGTAATGACATTATTAAAGATGTTCAAAAAATGAATTTTAAGCACAATTATGGTGCCATATTAGTAATAACATGAAGATGTTTGTGCTTTTATTTCAAAAATGGTTTACAGTCCATTTTCCATTTTTGCTTGCCTATCTGATAAATCATACTATAATAGCTTCTTTTCTTTCTCATTGAAACAGACAGTTTCAGTGCTTCTTGCCACTGCTGGAGCAGTCCTATCATTAAAAAGCTTCGAGAATTCATTCAACAACCACCACCAAAGAATAGGCTTAGCTCTTTATGCTGCCATGTGGTTGCAAGCTTTCATTGGATTTCGCCGGCCTCGTAGGCAAGTCATTCCATATCTTCGCACATAACTTTTGTGTTTTTTGAACCCGTTAACCGCCCGATCTACGTACTGAAACATTAAATTGTTGCTAAATTTAATCTATTTTATACTCTCACCATTGCATCCCTTCTTTGGGTTTACAGGATAAGTAATCACTTTCCATAAAAAATTTCCCAAAAAATTTCTTGCTATTTGTTTTGCATAATTGCATCGTAGACTTTATGTTAAAAAGATTTTGTTTAGTTTTTATATGTTTTATACTTTTCATATCTACACTCCAATCTTTATGTCTCCGTGATATATTTTCTACATCCGAAGTATGGTACGTGCGGGCTTGTGCTTCTTTATCAAATAGGAGAGCGAAAATTATTTTCGATCCATTTTCTAATAGGGAAAACATGATGTTGCAAATGAGTGGAATGAAGAATGAAACGTTTTTTTTTTTTTTTTTGTAATTGTTGGGGGAAATTACACTTTGCACCGTTAAATTATTTCACATTTCTCACTTTCGCCAATCAAATTTAAATTTCTAAATATTGCTCTTCAATAAGTTATGTTTGTCAACTTGATCCCACATAGTAACTGATGTCCAATTTTCTAATGAAAAAAATGCAGTGACACTGAATTTCTCTCCCATTGGCATTTTAATTTACCCCTTTTCACTTTGCTCATTACTAGAGGTGGCAAATGGGCGGGTTTGGGTGGGTTTGGGCAGGTTGAAACGGGTCATGGGTTGAATATGGGTGGGTCAGATACGGGTCAATATTAGGCGGGTTGAAACGGGTTGGGTCAAATATGGGTCAAGCTAAACCCAACCCGACCCGACCCATTTCATTTTCTCCCTTTCTCAACATTTTGACCGTTTTTTTTTTTTTTTAATGAAAGCTGAATAATTCCCAGCGCCAATTCCAAACTTTTGGATTTGGGAGTGTTCATTTATTGATTATCTTTAGATCAGATTCATGAGGAGGGGAGGCCGCTGCGCACTTTTTGCACAGCAGCTGCTATGTGGCACAAAACGGCCACGTTTTGTGGGCAACTGAATTGGTTTGTCAAATGCGACATTGTGGGATCCATTTTCGGGTCCCACATAAACGATCTAAACCGTTAAATAATTTTAAAATAATTATTCAAGTGGTCTTGAAAAAAATAGGTCCATTAAATATTTTTACATAATTAATCTAATTTTTTTTATTTTCATTCATAATTTAGGACCCTGTAGATTGAAATAATCTTCAAGTAAAATTGTACAATTGTGCACTCGGTAATCCATTGATCTGAACCATAGGTTTTTGAGAAGAGCATCCAGTAAAGAAATTATCATGTTCAGACATCGATAGGTATCAAAAAATTTAACATATGTGTTTTTTTATACCTATCGATGTCCGATCAAAACAATTTTTTTACTGGATGTTCTTCTTAACTAGCCCTACAACACCTATGGTTCAGATCAATGGGGTTACTTATCGTAAAATTGTATAAATTTTCTTGAAGATTATTTCAAACTACAGGGTCCTGAATTCAGAATGAAAATCAAACAAATTAAATTAATTACGTAAAAATATCCAATTGGCTTGATTTTTTTTCAAGACCTCTTGAATAATTATTAACGGTTCGGATGGTTTATGTGGGACCCGAAAATGGGTCCCACAATGTCGCATTTGGCAAACCAATTTGGTTGCCCACAAAACGTTCCGCACAGGTGGCGTTGGTCCATTTTCTTTGAAGCTTAACATTCACTCAGCAGCGCGGTAATCCATCCATCGACATTTGTTTGTGAAAAGCCTCTTATAATAGGATGGATGGGTTTCTTAGGTTGGACCCATTTCTAACCCATTACCCAATAGGGAAAACATGATGTTGCAAATGAGTGGAATGATGAATGAAACGTTTTTTGTTTTTTTTTTGTAATTGTTGGGGGAAATTACACTTTGCAACGTTAAATTATTTCACATTTCTCACTTTCGCCAATCAAATTTAAATTTCTAAATTTGGTTCTTCAATAAGTTATGTTTGTCAACTTGATCCCACATTGTAACTGATGTCCAATTTTCTAATGAAAAAATGCAGTGACTGAATTTCTCTCCCTTTGGCATCTTAATTTACCCCTTTTCACTTTGCTCATTACTTGTTGGACTTTTTCACTTTGGCCGTTTAATAGTAACTAACAATTTTCTCTTCGGCCCTTTGGTTTAGTGTCCCGTGGCCTTTTCTGGCATAGAACTTGATGGGGTTGCTAACCAAATGTGTAAGGGCCAAACTGTGAAAATCTAATGTTTAAGGGACAAAGTAAGAATAGTAAGGTACTCTTGGGCTGCAAGGCTAAGATTACCTTTTTATAATTTTAGTTAAGCAACTCAAAGTTGAATTTCAACTATTTTTGTTTTGTCATATATGCCTGCTAATTTAAATATGATTACATTTGTTAGATTGAGTATTACAAATTTTACCCTACATTATAAAATTTTGCAGGGAAAGTAAAGGCAGAAATTTATGGTACTTTGTGCATTGGGTACTTGGAACAACAATTTCCCTGGTTGGTATTTTCAACATCTACACAGGATTAGAAGCCTACCACAAAAGAACATCAAGAAACACAAGGCTTTGGACCATCCTTTTCACAGCACAGATCTTTTTCATGGCATTTTTCTACCTTTTTCAAGACAAATGGGAATACATTAAGAAACAAGGGGTCATCTTGGGGAATAATATTGAGGCAATTACACCGTCTGATCAAGTGATTCCTCCTCCTCATCCACTGGAAAACCAAAAAGAGCTGATCAATATTGAACCATCTAGGAAAAGCAATTCCCTTGGGGGTTATTTTTCCAGAAGCACTGCTCTCAACAAACTGTTCCAACTTACATGAGAGAGTTTATTGGCCTCTTCCGGCTCCTTTTCTTTTCTTAGGGGGCGCGCGCTTGGTTATGTTTTTGTTTCTTGTTTTTTGTTTTTGTTTTCAATTTTTTTCAAAACTAAAAACAAAAATATGTTTGGTAAGTTATTTATGTTTTGTGTTTAATAAAAACGTTTTCAAAATTTCTGAAAATGTTCAAAACACAAAAAAGGTGATTTGGTTTGTTTTTAAAACAGGGTCGTTGAAGAACAAAAAACATAAAACATAAATTTTATTACCAAACATGCTTTTTTGTTTTTGTTTTTATAAACAATAAACATGATTCTACTTTTAATTTTTTAGAAACAAAAAACAAAAAACAAAAACGTTACCAAACGGCCCCTTTTTTTTTTTGAACGGCAAGAAAAGATTTTATTAATCTTTGGAAACGGATTACAAAGATTAAAGGGAACCGAGAAAATGGCATTACAAAATGGCATCGCAACGCAAAGAGGTTACCAAATGGCCCCTTAGTTACTACACTTTGTTTCTGGGCACTACAGGGATTCCGGGTCTGTCCAAATGTGTTCTCTTTTTTTTTTTTTGTTACAGGGGATATTGTACATTCGTGAAAATAAATAGTTGATATATTGTTCTTCATGCCAATTTATGACATTTGTGCCGAAATCCGACAATAGAAAGTAAAAAATCAATCAGGTCCAAGTGTGAAAAGATCAACGGTGGTTGAGAAATCGATTGTAATATGAGATAAATGCACGGGACTTTCCCTACCTATTATTTGGCAACAAATTCTATATTTGCAGATTGGATAGTATTTCAGGGACAGGAAATATATTTGGGGCATATTCCATGTATGATTAAGAGTTCAAGCATATTTCTACAACAAAATAAACGAAAATATATTTAGGGGACTAACTAAAGGTGTAATAACCTGAAATTTTTAAAATAAAATAAAAATATTTTTTATCCAATTATAATAATAACTAGAGTAAACTAAATATTAATCCTAAACTGCCACCTACGTAAGTTTTAATTCCATTACATCATCGGATCTAATGTTTCCATTCTGTAAAATGAAAGACCTATTTTACACTTGTTATTTAATTTATCTAACTTTCTATATTATTGTAGAATGATTTTTAGTAAGAAGAAACGTACATGTGACACTTAATTTACCTTTTTCAGTTAATCTTATGCTAGGTATTTTCTATTGGTTTTCTATTTAGTCAAAAGAGAAAAATACAATTCGTAAATTTAGTACTCCCTCCGTCCCTTTTTTAGTGTAGACATTTCCATTTTGCGATGTTCCTTAATAAGTGTGTGTTTTGAAAAGTTAGTGGGTACATTTCCTATTTTGCCCTTAAAAGTAGATTCCTTTTTGAAAAATTAGTGGGTATTATTATATTGATAAGAATGATTAATGGAAAGTAGATGTAAGAGTTTTAAAAGTTGATGTGAGAAAAAATAAGTTGGAATTACGCGATAACACACTTAAAAAGGGACAGAGGGAGTACCATTAATCAAGTGTCACATTATTTTCTAAATGTAATAAAGATTTTGGAAAATCCGTTAATTGTCAAAACACGTGGGCATTTACTATTTCAATGCCAGCTTATTAGAGCATCAATATCAGGAGAACCAAATTAACTTTTGAGTCAAATGTAGAGAGCCAAGCCTCCAAAACCCTCTAAAATCAGACTCACCAAATCATTCATCGAATTTGTTAAACTTGTAACTTTGCTACAGTACCGCACCATTTTTGGTGCGGCACTGTTCACTCACCAGGGCACTATTCATGCACTGTTCATGCACTGTTCACTTTTTTAATTATTACTTTTGGGGAGTAGGAGTAGAAAGAAATAATAGTTTAATATGATGAAGTTAGAATAGAGAGTCTGATTTTGTGAATTTTTAGAAAAGTGACTTGCTAATTTATAAAAGGTGTTTTTGAGGTTAAATTTGGTGTTTTTTTTGGTGAGCCTGATAAGGATGCTCTAAACTCAATCCCATATCCCATGTACTTTCCTTCATCGACCAAAAAAGCACTAAAAGTTAGCATTATGAACATTCACTGATTCACCGATATCCTCCCTCCGTCCCAATTTGCTTGCCCCTTTTGGGGAAGTGGATTTTTAAGAGGTGTAAAAATTTTGTATTGTCTTTTCTGTTTTGCCCCTAAGTTCAGTCAATATTACTGTGGCCAATTTTGTGGTGCTAATTGTTTATATGAAACTCAAAACATATGCAACATGGATCTTGTTTGATAGATATCAATTAGTTTTACTATACAAAATTTTCAAATTCATAAAAAACGTTATAAAATAAAAGATAATGGACAAACCAACTGAGATGGAAAAAGTACTTTTTAAGGGTAAAATTGGAAAATGACCATGTTTTAATGGATGTTTTTAGAAATAGGACAAATATTTTGGGACATCCCAAAATGGAAAGAATAACCTGCAATTTGGGACGGAGGGAGTACAATTTATTTTTTCAGTTACCTTTCTTATTCAAATTAATATACAACCCTTCCATCCGTTCATTTTTAACTGTATAGTTTCGTAATTCCAACTTATCAAGAAAACATCATCATTACACATTTCACATCAACTTTACATTCACTTTCCACTATTGCCTTTGATGAAGACATCGTCATTAAACTTTAACCACTAACTTTTCAAAAAGAAATTTACTTTTTAGGGTAAATAGGAAAATGTACTAACTTTTACTTACTAACTTTTTAAGGGCATCTCCAGTCGTTATGACAAAAGTGTGTTTTCATATGACACAAAAGTGTAAAAAATGGATCCCATTTTTATGTTGTTATGACAAATTGTGTTGTTAAGGTAAGAGGTGTTGCAGTGGTATTGTTAAAGTGTTATTAATGAATAAAGAAGTACACAAATATTATGTGCATATATAAATATATAGAGGTGGGGCCCTGTGTCTTTTTTCTCTTTTTCCTCTCTCTTTTCTCTCTTTCTCTCTCCTCTCTCTTCCAGGTTGCATCTGTATCTCTATCCTCTCTTTCAAACTAACGGTTAAAACTAGAAATGTTGTATTTTCAAAGTTGTGGGGCCCAGTTGTGGTGGTGTTTGCTATACTAACACAGTTATGCACTATTTTTTGCACAAATATTCATGCACTAACTACACTATTGGAACACAAAAAATGATAAATGTTAATTAACTGTACAAATTCTTACACTAATGTTGTTATTGGAGATGCCCTAACATCACACTTATTTAGGAACAGACCAAAATAGAATACACTACTCTTTTTAAGAGGGAGTAACTAAAATTGTAGAAAGCAATGCCTACCATTTGCACAAGCTAGACTTGCACCATAACTACAAATGTAATGCACCAAACAACATACTCCCTCCGTCCCTTTTATAGTGTGTACATTTTCATTTTAAGTTGTTCCTTAATAAGTGTGTGTTTTGAAAAGTTAGTTGGTACATTTTCTATTTTGCCCTTAAAATTATATTCCTTTTTAAAAAGTTAGTGGGTATTATTATATTAATAAGGGTAAGTAATGAAAAGTAAATGTAAAAAATTGTAAAAGTTGATGTGAAAAAAAAATAGTTGGAATTCTCAGGTAACATACTTAAAAAGAGACAAAGGGAGTATTTGACTTGCAACATATTTCCAAAGTACACCAGTATCAAATACTCCCCCGTTCGGATTTGTTAATCCAGGGGATTCCAATTTTTTTTCCATTACTTTTAAGTTTGTTCATTACCTTTTGAGTTCATTCATTTTCACATACTCTATCCTTTGACTTTTAAAAATGGACAAACATTTTGGAACTTGAAAGAATATATTTGTGGACAAACAAATCCGGACGAAGGGAGCACATTGGTGACTAATAAACTTAATAAAGTGAAAACCTAATAAATTAGGGAAATATTTTGCTTTCATTGAACGATGTAGGCATGGCTTTTGCTTTCATAACCTACCTTATGTCATGCTTTGATCATCAGTAGTCATGAATGAGCAATATTTGACTAGATAGAAAAGGAAAAAAAATAAGGATAATCCAACTTACTAACTTTATATACCCATTCAAGAGAAGCATAATTAGAGGGGAATTTACGTACAATTTCCCCAGTAAAGGAGAACCCACATACATCTCCAACTACCACTTTAGCACATTGGAGAATGAACAGTTTAACAAATTTTACCTAGAGCACGTCGGTAAAGAGAGGAGAACGGAGTCCGCAAGGAAGAGTTATGATGGAGACCAACAGGCAAGATTATTCATGAGTAATGATGGAGCAACAAAGAGCACAGACAAACAAGTGGAGAAGATTTTGAAGTCATTTTTTTTACTGTAAATCACATGTCAAACGTGAAGCTAAACAAACCTCCCATGAACATAAAGTGAAATCCTCCCATAAACTCGAAGTAAATAGTTACTTGAAAAACACAAAGCACACAAGCAGCCCTAGCCAAAGTTCTTGACAGTTCTCCCCAGAGATAAGACAAAAGGAGATCAAGTCTCACAAAAAGAGCACCTCATAGCAAAATGATAACAGCCCGGACCATGGCCCCACAGTGGCAAAGCATGTAGTCATCCAAGAACACTAGCGGAGGTCCGCACCCCTGCAAAGTATGTAATGCGTGAGAGCTGAAGCGCGATAGTCATAAACCCCATGCAGCACAATGGACCAACATCCAATAAGTGACATCATGTCATGTTGCTTTCATAATATAAAATGATCAGTTTTCATTGCACAATACACCAATGATCATAAATAACTAAACAGGGCAAGTCCATAAACAATCATGACATGACAAACATCTAGCACCACCAAACAAGATTCACATCTGTAAGTCCAAATAGTACGCTAAGTATCCAAATTTGGCAAGGATGAAGGCAACATAGAGTCCATTACTTCTTCCTTACCGATTGAGTACAAGCATCGCACCCTAGAGGCACAATCACATCTTACCTTCATATACAACTTTCTTTTGTAACCATCGGTTTTTGCTTTCCCAATGCTCTAATCCCCAAATATGCCAAGGGCTATGGTCGAACATTGCACTTAGTAGATCAAATTCCCAAAATGTAAAAAAAATATAGGAATAAGAATGACAGGATGGAAGCATACAAAAGATAAAAAAAAAATGAAGATGCTCTAACCAGCCCCAAGCTATGCCATCACAGGACCCTAAACAGTCCCACCCCCGGGCCCATTTGCAAAAAAGAAAAAAAGAAGCGTACAACTGGCTCCGAATTTCAGTCTAAAACAGTGCAGAAGAAAAGCCCCATTACAGACCATTTAGACCCCGAAAACATTTTACAGAACCCAAAATCTTATCCATTCCAATTCAATCAAAGATGGACCATAAAACTGCCCACTATCTGGCACAACCTAAGTATTTTGACGGTCATAGTCTCTTGAGTTAGGTGATTCAAGCAGGAAATAGCCTATAAGAGATTCAGGAGGGGGGGAAAAGTAGAGGGAGAGAATGTAGTCCAAAGGGAAGTATTTACCAAAGACGGGAAGTTTGGAAAAACTTATCTACACTTGTAATTTCTAACCTTCTATCCCTTTTTCCCGGTGCAACTCTGTGAGGATCTTCCACAA
Organism: Gaultheria prostrata; assembly: GCA_036023075.1. NCBI lineage: Eukaryota > Viridiplantae > Streptophyta > Magnoliopsida > Ericales > Ericaceae > Gaultheria > Gaultheria prostrata. The sequence continues at coordinate 16,726 of JAXBDA010001481.1, read as the reverse complement.
CAGAATTACAAAAAGAGCATACTGAACCAAAACACTCAAGTATTCACAAGTAACAACAAACAAGATGAATCAATTTATTCTCAGTTTAATCAGCAAAGACTTTTGATTGTTCCTGGATCCTAACCGTGCAACTAACTCAGGAGGCAGGACAATGTGAATGAATGCCAGTCAATCAGATGGAACATGGAGTTGATGTGGGGGAAAAGGGAGGGAAATTTTCTGACAGTTGGATGAGTCCAGGAGTGACGCTGCAGTTACCAGAAATAATATGCCTCAACGGATAACAAACCTTGAAGATGGCAAACAGTTAAGAGGCAAAAATGTAAATTAAATTACTAGGTAAACCAGCCTTTAAGGCCTATACCCCATTAATCTTTCAATGGGGGTAAAAACCCCTTGTTATCTTCTCGATGCGTAAACATAAAAGATTAACAAAAGAAATTAGGTACCCAAGGACACAGGTAAGCTTTCCTACAAGCCATGCATGAAATCCGTTGCAACATGTTGATAGATGTAAGGCCGAAGATATGAAGCTCTATTACTGTTCGCACCATACATTCATATTCCGTACAACCAAGTAAGGAAGGCCTACTTATGAAGATCCTTCTTTCGTTTTTGTTTCTTTACCTCGGAAAACTTCATAGGAAGCTCAAGCACACTTGCCACATCAGATATTGCCAAGTTCCAATGGTAGCAGATTTTTAATGCAAACAAAGGTCTCATGAAAATCCAGAGAACCACTTGTAATAAACCAGAAAGGGAATTGAAGGAGGACAATAGTAAAGCATCCAACTCAAAACCCAATTGGCAATGAAGGATAGGCCACCCAACTACTTTTGGAGATCATAATTAACCAATGGGGGAAAAGCTCTAACACTCCCTGCACGTGGAGAGATAAACAACGGATCCGTAACATGGGAATCACAATGAACAACGAAACAAAGTGCACTTAAGGCACAAACAACGGGGCAACCAATTAACAGATTCTTCTCCAAAAGCCTTTGAAAGCCTAGCTCTAATACCATGTTAAAGCATCCAACTCAAAACCAATTGGCAATGAGTGGAGAGGCCGCCCAAGCTCATATACTAGTTTTGGAGGTTGTAATTAACCAATATGGGACAAGTTTTAAAAGTAATATACGATTTAAATAAGTTGGAACGAATATTATTTCATTAAAAGAACATTGTCCCCATATTTATATTCTATGCAAACAAGTACATTGAGAGCATCCAATCCCGGACAAATGGGCCTATAACAAGTTCAACAAATCTAACTCCAACACATACATACATAGGGAAGCAAGAACGATAAAGGGATCAACAAAGAATCTTGCAGCATCAGAAACAAGAAAATAGAGCATGCAACAAACATGGAAAAAGTAACGATAAGTCATGTACATTATACAGACCGTTTGAGCTGCACCAGATTTTCCACTGCTTTATGCAAAACATGAAGAGACATCTTCTTTACCTGCTTCATCCAGAGTGAAATAAGCACAAAAATTACCACTGTACAGCCAAGCGCACTTGAAAAGCAAAACAGAAGATATCTAGAAGTCGAATGTACAGGAGGAGAGTGACGTGCAAGACCTACCAGACTTGTACGTGTTGATGGTTCGCTTACTCTCAACAAATCATCTAGAAAGCTATTTTATCTTACTTCGTCAAAGCTTGGGAACTTAGGGAGTGACCTCGATTATACTCCATATTGTCCTTTTTCTGAACCACCCCTCCCCCCCAACCCCCAATATATTAGCATATTTAGTGTAGAACACCAGTCAATAATAAGTTTTAGCTGTTTCTTTTCTCCAACCCTATAGTTTCATGGTTTTGGGCCCTTACATTGAATCTACTAAATTTTCTAGAAAAAATACATCTGAGTGGGCATACTTTCCTGTTCAAATTCTATATTTATCTACCCCCTACCAGCAACCGAAGAAAGCGAAAAAACAACTGATCAACATTGAAGAGAAGAAATAAAACTAAAAAAGTAGCATAATCCTGCAATACAATGCAGGAAATTAGAATCATACCTCTAGTTTGTCTTCTTTAGCCCTATGGTTTTCGGGAAGAAGACGAAATTCATTAGTCAAACGGATGCACTCTTGGATGTTTTCAGGTGACACGAAGTCAAGAGCAACTTTTATGCATGACTGCAAATGAGATAAGCACCCAAAAAATAAAGAATATATAGAGGGTTATGAATGATGAGAGCCAGAACTTAAATAAAGCCATACTGACAAATTTAAGCATCATGCTTGTTATTTTAAACTAAAACAACCAGTCTGCAAACAACGGCCTTCAATCGCACATATTGCATCCTGAAAAAGACTGTTTAGACCAGCTTTGCTAGCATCTATATAGGTGTCTCTTACTTCAAATCACGTAAGCGTAAAGGCTATCTTACATGGACACGGGACTCTGTCTGATGAGGACATACATTTCTTTGTTTCATTCATCCAAATCTCATGTCCGAGATAATAGCACACTGCAAAGGAGTAAATATCTATCAATCTACCATGCTTATTTGGACGGTAGAATGGTCTTCACAAGGTGACATGGATCATTTTCTGCACAATGTCAGATTTCAATTTATATATGACAAAACTGGATTATGACATTGGGTGCATTGTTGTAAAAGGGGCGCCTAGGCGCAGGGAGCATCAAGTCTCACTCATGGCACCTGGATTGGGTCCTGGCGAGGCCTAGGCAATCAATGCGCAAACTTTGAAATAGGCGTAAAGCGTGCACTTGGTAAGCATCTTTCAATTCACACCAAATTTAAGTGTGGAAGGAAAAACTGTGACTAAGGTCTTACCTAAAGGCAAACATCATCACACACGAGTACAAGTCAATCTCTCATCTCTTAATCGGATGACTTGAACCAGACGATCTCTCTGTCTTTGTTTGAACAGTGATCTCTCACACCCTTGGAGCAACTTGAACTAGATGATCTCTTTCAACAAGCAACTCCGTCTATTTGAACTTTCAAGGTAAATCAATTTCTTCATCTTTTCTTCCTCTCCTCCTTCACACAATGATTTCGTTCTTTTTCTTTTCTTCCTTGAATTGTTTCAATTTCTTCATGGATTCCTGTTGCTTGGAAATAGACATGTTTTTCTGAATAGAACACACATTTTTGGGAAAATAATTTGCTTTTTGGAAACAGTTTTTACTTGCTTTATATCTTGTCCATAATTTCTCATTTGTGAACTTTTTGCATGATGAATAATGAGTACTTGTGAATATCTTAATTAGATATCAAAGCAAAAGTAACAGAACATTTGGGCAATTCCAGAAAATACTAAACAATACAAGAGCTTTTTTGTGGCAAGATAATGAATGCTGGAGTTTATTGCATAAAGCATCACCTTGTGGGCGCTTATAGGGCTGCAAAACCTTTTCCAAGATGTTCTCCATAAATAATACAAGGGATTCAAGAGTTTATGGGACAAAAGAAAGCATTGAAAGAGCAAAAGCAAATGTCACCGGGTATTGATGACCTTCATTTGGAAGATGATGTTGTGGAGATTGATAGCGCTGCTAAATCTGTTGAGAGCAATCAAAGACCCATTTCTCAACCTAAGCCAAAAAAGTCAAAGACTAAAGGGCCTACGGATGTATTCAACGCAATCAATCCTAATGTTGCGGTGCAAAATTGGTAACAAACCCAACAAAAATGAACTAAAAATGAACTAAGAGATCGTGCAGTTATGAGATTCAGAAGGTGGATGTGTGAGTAAGACATTGCTTTCACTGTGGTGACATATCCAAGCTTTGGGCCCGCAGTTGTCCGGGCATGAAACTTCCACCTTATCATGAGACAAGCATCACCCATTTGAAAATGAAAAGGATTCATACTAAAGATTTGATGAAGGATCACAGAGATAATTGGATGAAATATGGATGCCCTATAATGGCAGATGGGTGGAGTGAGAGGAATGGGAGGTTCTTAATCAACTTTTAAGTGAACCGTCCAAGAGGAACAATGTTTATTGAATCCATCGATGCCTCAAGGTATTCTATGGATGGAAAATGCTATTCGAACCCCTTGAAGTATGTGGAACTCTTTGGTGAACCTAATGTGGTCCAAGTCATCATGGGCAATGTCTTGGCTAATGTATTGGCCAGTAAGAATCATCTCTCTTACTCCCTGAGTCCCTTTGTCCTATAATTATGGTCCATTTTTCTTTTTTTGGATGTCCCAAAATCTCTATCCATTTTCGTTTTTGGATGTACCAAGTTGAGTCATTTCCTTTTTTTTTCTTATCATCTCGACATTCAAATTCAAACACAAAAACAGAGGGAAAAATGTATTGAGTTTAAAAAAGTAATCATTGCAATTCAAAAGAAAGGGTAAGTATGGAAGTTTATATATTTTGCAGAGTAATGATTGCGTCCCCCTTAAAATGTTGGATTACCGAAGGAGGACTAAGATTTTGGGACGGATGGAGTATTTCGTAAAAAGAGATTCTAGGTTATAACTATATGTAGTAGTAAAAGATATAAAGTTTGTAATTTGTATTAATGCTTTCCCTCGGTTTAAACTTCCAATAGGAAAGTTTTTGGAAGTAAACCGTCCACATCTTTATTGGACACCATAACGTAGGTAAGACATTTTAGAAATACCACATCATAAGCTAGTTTTTGAATGGGCCATTACAATGACTTGTTCATTTATGCTTGTATGCTTGTTCAAGCCTACTTACTGTGATACTGCTTTCTATAGGAGAAAAGAAAATGGTTAAATATGCAAAAACAAGATTTGCAATTACTCTCCTCAATTTAGCTAATAGCTTGAATTTATCAGGAAAAGAACTTGAAAAAGATGTCCACTTCAGAAGATTGAAAAACAAACAAATGGGCAAAAGAGCAGCAGGCTCGGACCTGAGATTTTCGTGGGGCCAGTCAAGAAAGTAAAACAAGGCCCTATGTTTTTCCTACAAGAAAAATTTAGTGGACCAACATTAACTTCAAATGATAGATACTTTGTTCTCTATATTGTCTTTTTTGTAATTTGTGTCGTTATGTCAATGAAAAATAGTTATTTTACGAATACACATGAAGTGTTTTATTCATTTTCCCCTGATGACGACACTGACAAATTTTTCTTAAAAAAGTTGACACAATATGGATGTGGTGGAAGTATATGTTCACACATTTGAATTCTTCTAAGATGATAGTTTTGAACTTAGTATAATATTTATATCATTAATCACACAATTGAAACACCTTTTTGGGTAATTTGAACTAGAAATTTAATGAAACAACCTTTCGAAAGATTAAAGAATTACAAATCTTTCATAGCAAGGTATTTCCCAAATATGATATCTTTTAATATCTATTTTGACTATTTTAGTCAAGAGGTATGTAAAATAAAATAATTTAACCAAACCATAAAAAATAACTATAAATTCGTTTAATAAAAGAAAACCTGAAAACTTTTATACTAGAAAGCTCATGGAGAGAGAGAGAGAGAGAGAATGCACCTTTACATTGCACCCTGACTTTCTTTTCTTTATACTGCCATAGTAAACAAAAAGGAAAAGAGGGCCTTGGAAGAATTGAGCGTTGTAACAAAAAGGAAAAGACGGTCTTGGAAGAATTGAGCGGTGTAACAAAAAGGAAAAGGAGGCCTTGGAAGAATCAAACCCACAATGCTCGCTGAAGAGAGGGGATGCTTTTCCATTGGGCTTAATCCCTCTATTGATGTATTTCCGCTACATTAATGATTTATTACTTGCTAAATTGTATATACCTAATGGGGGCCCCAAAAATAGGCTATTTTTGGTGGGCCCCAGACCCAGGCCTACCCAGCCTGCCCTGAAAAGCAGTAGGGAAAACCATGGGAAACTAAACAATACCCTCTTTTTGGAATAATGATGATGTCTATGCTCTTAAGGTCGTGGGCTTGTTAAGGTGTTGAGATTGGTTGATACTAGGAAAAAGCCTCCCATGTGATAAATCTATGAGGCTATGGATAGGGCTAAAGAAGCAAATCATTTGGTGAAAGGTTGAGAAATACAAAGACATTGTGATAACGTAAATCCAATTGCATCATCTTTACATGCTGCTGCACTTTTTTTGAATCTAGGGTTATTCAATTCTCCAAGCTTAAGCAAGATCCTGAGGTTATCTTAGGAATGTATAATTGCATAATAAAAATCGTTGTAAACCAAGATACTCAATAAAATCACTTCTGAGATGACCATTTACATGAGACTTCTGAGAATGTTGGTAGCCGGTAGCCGATAGGCAAAGAAATACAAGGGCACTATGTAATCTATGTAAGAAAAGCTATTAGATAATCTATTTTTGCCATAACATGGTGGCCACGTTCACAGCTGATTGGTGGGTTGCATATGGTTCTTAACTCCAACTTTGCAAAAATAATCCATAAGAGTTCTTTGCCTTGCACAAAGTTCTTCCATATGTGAAACAAAGTGGAGCATATTTGAACATGTGAGTATCTACCTCGAATTTCATACATTATGATTGCATTAATTGTTTTAGCCACCTTGAATCAAATGGTATTGCTTTAAACTTCTTGCAACTTCACACAAAAAAAAAAAACAAAGAAAGAAATAGCTGCGATAAAACACTACAATGATTATGCGTTTATCAAGTATAGTAGCCTAGCACGACATTAAAATGACAGCAAGATATGCGAGATATAATTGATCCCACATCTTTATCGAATGATGATGAGAGTGTTAAGTCACCAACTCTCCCAAAAGCTGAAGCCATTAGGTAATGGGCCCAACAATGTATGTAAGTTATTTAACACCCTCCTCACGCGTAACCCCGTCTTGCACGTGGAGATGCAAATTTTACTAGATAGGGTGAAACAGAATACGAAGGAAAGAAGCATGATATAAACAGGGAACAAATCCAAACAGAGAGACTTGAACCCAAGAGCTCGCGCAATGTTAAGTTACCAACTTTCCCAAAAGCTTAAGCCGTTAGGTAATGGGCTCAATGATGTATGTATTGTAAGCTATTTGACAGTGTAATGAGTTGGTGTTAAGAGGATAGATGGCAGATTTGCCGACACTTATTTCAAATTAAAATAACTTCCAATGTTGTCTACCCAATCCAAAAATGCTTCTGGTTCACTATCACCGTTGAACTCTAAGATATTAACCTACATACCGTACTCATTGGAATTCTATAGAGCACATATAATGCACTCTCCCCATCTTTGAGGTCTTTCGTTGTATTGCACAGGTTTCTCTCCATCTAACCTTCCTCCATTAGTTGAGCTATTTCTACCCCAGATGGTTGATTAAAGTCATTCTCAATGTCCCAAGCATGATCTGATCCATGGTCACTGTTATTCCTCCAATTTTGACCATTATTTGCTTGCATTACAACCTAAGCAAGGCTGTGGATTTCTTACTACAACGATTCAAACATTTCAACTATTGCACATCGACCTCTACAACCATGATTTCCTCTTCCACCTCTTGTAGCCATGTTTTTAGCAATCAAGATACCCAAACTCAACTAATGAGCAACCTCAACGAAGAAACTTACTTTGATACCAATTTGATGTACTCCCTCCGTCCCATTTTGTTTGTCGAATCACGGGGTACTACAAAATTAAGGGAACAACATCATTACCTTCTCAAAACTTTATATTTCCAATAATACCCTTTTTACCATTTTGGATTTTTAGCTAAATTTAATCAGAAATCAAAACCCTATGGTGCCAATACTTGCCTCAATTTGAAATTGGCGCTCAAAGACTTGAAATTGGAGTGGAGGATTTGGAAATACTTCCATCAATCCCAAAAATTTAGGGGTAAATTTTGTTTCTACTTTGGCCAAGTCTAAATAAGGGCGCACAAGTTTAAATTTCAAACTATCCATCTCAATTCATCTTCTAAACTCAAACTCCACCAATAAAAGGGATTTTGTCCATATACCTGCCCCTCTATGTTACTCCCTCTTCCATAATTGCCTACTCCTTACCAATAGTAGATGTTATTCCATGTTCCTTTCTCCTCTGCGTACACCATTTTTCTTTTCCATCCAATTGCATCTCCGCTCCCTTTTCCTTCTCTAGAACCTCCACCTTGTCAATCAAACATGGAAACAGTGCTTGAATATTCTTCTATCCATTCCAAAAGAAAACGAACCTAACCAATCAAGAACGTCATACAATCTTGGAAATTCTGCTGGTAGAAAGTGATAATGGAAAATTAAGTGGTGCTTTATTTAGTGAAATTGTTGCGTCATTCTCTACAACCGACAGAACTATTCGTAGGATTTGGGCGGGAGGGACATCTTGCATTTATAATGGATTGAGCGTTAATGTATCACCCAAATTGCAAGGAAGAGTTGGTCAGAAACAAATTCAAATCAAGCAAACTAGCTCACTAATGTTCCTCTTCGTCAAAGATCAAATATTCGCTCACTGTCATCCCCCTCAAACATTGCAAAGTCTATAATTCATAGGCGAATCAAAGAAGGCTTAATTAGGCCCCATTCAAATGCTTTGAAGCCTTATCTATCGGAAGAATGCAAGAAAGCAAGACTCCAATTTTGCTTGTCAATGCCAGAGCCAAATACTCTTGAAAGACAACCGATGTTCAAAGACATGTACAACTATGTGCACATAGACGAGAAATGGTTCTACACGTCCAAGGAATCCGAGCGAAATTATCTTCTCCTTGAAGAACATGAACCGCACCGTACTTGCGCGATTCATAACCAAAGACATGTTTTTGGAAGCAGTAGCTCGACCCCGATTTGATGCACATCGAAATCAAAAGTTCTCCGATAAGATTGGAATTTTTCCTTTCACATATAAAGAACCTGCCAAGCAAAGTAGCAAAAATAGAGGAGCGGATAGTACATTGGAAACAGAGGCCATTACGGAGACGAAAGAAATTACTAAGTCGTGCTTGATAGAAAAAGTCCTACCTGCTATTAGAGCTAAATGGCCTTGTGGTGCTGCAGTGGAGACCATCTATATACACCAAGATAATGCAAGACCGCATATACATGGATTGAATGCCGAAGATCTTTACGCTGCAACTCAAGATGGATTTGATATGCGATTATCATTTCAACCTCCAAGTAATCCGGATTTAAATGTTTTGGATCTTGGGTTCTTGAGAGCTATTCAATCGTTGCAATATCAAAAAGCGCCGAAACCATTGACGAACTTGTTGATGTCGTAGAGAAATCCTTCGAAGAATTGTCACCGGATAATCTCAACCGTGTATATTTAACGTAGCAAGCTTCCATGATTGAGATAATGAAAGTTTACGGACGCAAGAACTACAAGGTGCCACACATTGGAAAAAGCCATCTCATTAGAGATGGAACTCTTCCTTCTCAACTTCAATGCGACTTTGATCTGCAACAATGAGCTTTTTTCATGGTCATTTCTATTTTTATGTTCCAGCAAAAAATTCTGTTTTTCCTCTTTAGCTATTTTTTCTTATTCTTATGTTTAGAATAACAAAAGTACTACTCCCTATTCAATTTTATTAGAGCAGTAATCTGTTTACTTTTTATTGTTTTTTTCCATTATTCTCTCCAAGTCAAATTTCCGCACAGCTTCCTCTTATTGTTTTAGTGAAGTTCATCTCAAGTAGCTGATTTAATGGCTTGCTCAGCTCATGTGTTTTTGTGAATTCATAGAAAGCTAATGGCTGTGGACTATGGAATCAAGTTAAATAGACGACGCTGTGATCTTCTTTGTTTTTGTTAATTTTGGTTTATTGCTATAGGCTTTGTATATCTTCACTTTTGAAGAAGAAATGAAGGTTTTGATTGTACGAATATGTACTTAAATTTCATTCTTTTAAATTTGAAAGAAGGGCAAAATGGGAAAACTAAAGAATTTTAGGCCATTGTCTTTTCAAATGGACAATCTTTTTGGGACACAAAAGGAGAATTTTGGACAAACAAAATGGGACGGAGGGAGCAAATGAATATAGCAAAGATATGCAGTTAAGTAAAACCAACTAAATAAACCCAAAATACTGAAGTGCTTAATATTTGGAATCAGAATACTCCCTTCATCCCAAAATTTTAGTCCACTTTCACTCTTTCAATTCTCTTTTCAATTTATAATATTTTTTAAAAAATTTAAAAAAAATATTAAATAAAACTAATTGAGATCTATCAAATAAGATCCTTATAGGATATACAAAGTCTTATATATTATAAGATATAAACCTTTAATTCATCAAGTTGGAATAGTAACATGGATTAAAATTTTGGGACGGGGGGAGTATAAGACAAGAACAGATCACATATAGCTGCTACAAGCAGGTAGGAAGGTGCTAGGACCAAGAAACACTGTATCCTACTGAAAATACAACAGATAGACACAAGTTTAACAAACCAAGGTGTGCTGCTACTCCATATCCAAGAGAAGTACCTGAATCTGGACTCTACTCAGAACTGAACATGAAATAAACAACGGCTTTAGCTATCCTCTTCGTGCATACAACAGCGACGGAGGAAACAATAGGCGCCGCGGATCAAATCCTCAAGACCCAAGCCTCTACTTCTTCAAAATCCTAGCTAGTTTGGAGCTCTCAGCTCTAATGTTGTTTTTCTTTTCAGCCAAAAGGTCCCCAAGTATCGTAGAATAGCCCCTTTTATAAAAAGTAAAGAGGCTTCTCAACTAAACCCCCCAAAAAGACAATATTTCTCTCAAAGGCCAAAGCCCAAAACATATGGTTGTTTCAAAAACACCCAAAAATCCAAAAAACTCGTGAAAGGTCTTGCTGGCCCGAAAAGAATTTCACCCATAGAAATGACATAAAGCCCCCCTACTAAAAAACCTTAACAATTACCCTATTCTATACATATTTACATGGTTTGCATCATAAACCCTAAATCTTCAATCTTCAATTGTAAAAGAAGAGTAAAGAGGGCATCCATAGCAACAAGATAGGGGTAGGGGAAGATGGGATCCCCTACCTAAGCCCCTCTTGCCAGAAAATGGCATTGCAATTCTCCATTACTGAGGATGGAGAAGAAAAATGTTCAGCTTCACTGTAGTCTTCATTCTTCAATAGAGACAACATGCTTTTCCAATACTTTCCAAAACATAATGAAATAGTCCACCAATTGCAATAATTGGTTGTAGACATCGCCACTCGGTGCTACGCTAGCAAGCGTGCATATGCACATGCTACCAAAAAACTAAGTACATGTCTGAAGAATTGTTTGCAGTATAACATAGGTAACCACTTTTGTAAGCCAAGGGGAAGTAGGGGAAATCCCGCAAACAGGCAGGGATCAGCAAGGTGATGGGGTAAAAGTTTTCAACTTTGGCAACGATTCATTCTTAGTTTTATTTGCTGACAAAATAAAATAAAATAAAATAAAGAAAGATGCTTTTAAACCGTTCAATGTATAATTGACCAAATTGTATGAATGGTATTGGCATAGAAGGAGCCACCTAAATCTTAAAAGGTCCATCACTAAAGGGAAACTAATGCTTGTGAGGTAACAACACATGCACGAGTTAGTGTTGCCAGCATATAAAACTAAAACTTCACCTTCGAAAAGAAATTATTCTTGTTTCTCGAAGTAACATCTGTGAGCACCTGCATACCTTAAAGTTTCTAACTTGATGAGGACATCCAGCAGGTATAAAGACCGCTTCTCCAAGTTCTTGCACAAATGTCCATGCTTCAACTCCTTCATTAAGCACCAAAATATGTTACTTGGCAAAAGTAAGAAATATATAAAAAAGAAAATAAGTCTATAAAGCTTCAATAAATAACAAACTAACCGAACTCCTCTTTGAGCTTCCTTTTGTGATCAAAAGTCAAGTAGAATGTCTGATCGTGAATAGGGTGAATAACCTGCAAAGGATTCTATTTTGATCATGATAAAGAAAATAAACTTGTAACCACCTTCTTTGTAAGTTCAAGGTCAACCTAAAGTAATGTTTCAGAGTACCGGTCAAAATAAATCCCATAGTGGTTACTTCTTGACACTCGCATGCACGTAGAGAGAAGCTCGTACTTTAAAGTTGCCCAACTTGAATAACATAGATGACAAAATATAGATGAAACCTAGTGGGTGCAATATCGGAGTAAAAATCACTTTGCTGAAGAACAAAGGGCAGGGCAAAAAAAAAAAGGGGCAGGGCAAAAGGCATCCTCAATAGCAACGACCATGCAGGTTTCAGCTGGAGGTTCTGACCGCAGAAAACAGATTTACAATTGACCATGCAGGTTATGATTCAAGCAATTCTAGAAACTGTTATATCCAACAACCTCAGAAGGCTTTTTACCCCCATCTTTGAAAGAAAAAACAAGAACATTACTTCATATGGTCTTAAATATGAATAAATACGACACATGCCTTATTTGTTGATCACACGGTAATTGGAGTATTTAATGGCATTGAGACTGGTCCTTAATCCTTTTGTAATGTAAATTTTTCAAAAACCTCAGACCTTTTGAAGATATTTAAGGCTACACTACTAACACCGATGAGTTTCTATTGCCATTTTGGTTAATGAACGCCATGTGAGATGAGATTCATCAAATCATCTCCTACCACGCAATAACGTGATATCCTAAGTGAGCAATACTATCCATGAGTTGAGCCCAATAATCAATGCATATTCTTCAATTTAACTTTTTAATCTTTGTTTACTATGATTCCCAACTTATAGCAAAGCCAATTTGCCATATATTAAAGCTTAACTAGTGACCTATATATGATCATATATGAAAGCGGATCAGGTGAGATTAGATTAGTCAAATCATGTTCTACCACGCAATAACGTGATATCCTAAGTGAGCAATTAATATCCCAGAAGTTGTGAGAATCCTGTTGAGCCTAATAATCAATGCATTATTTTCAATTTTTTCAATTTAACTTTTTAATTCTCGTTTCCTATGATTCCCAATTTACAACATAGTCAATTTGCCATTTACTAAAGCTTAACCAGTAATCCATCTATGATTATATGTTAAAGCAGGTCACGAAGTAACCCACATCTCTTGCCATACAAACATTTAGCTGGTCAGCCTGCATATTAAACTTCTCCCTCTTCATAATAAGTTATAGTTTTCCACATGTACAATGTATCTTATCGAATCTTTGCACTTCGAGATTAAGAGAAATAAAACTTCCTTTTACCATTCTGAGTCAGAATTTGACAACTATGCACAAGGTCAATTTCGGAATTCCCTTATGCAAAATTCAGTATTCAGCCAAAACACCTATAACCAAATACGAGGGAAAATGTAAAAGCACATGTTCTATTAATGCCTGGCACGTGGCTCCAAACATAAAGTTGCTAATTTGTCAGAGATGGGGTGCTTGAATTAGTTGGGAGGATTATATACACATAAACTGTTTTGTAGCCATATTTGTCAAAACATTACATCCTTAATTGATTGGGTTATCATGGCAGAATTGTTTGGAATAAGGTAGCCTAGGAGAAAACTTGTGTACAAGATGAAATGTGATAGCTCTCTTTTACTAAAACCAGGACCCCCAAGCCTCCTTCCCTAGCCACCCCTACCCCAGTCCCTGCCTAACCACACACCTTTAGCAGGTTAATCCAACCTGACCCAACACAAACCTACCGGCAAGCTCAGTCTTATGATTAACAAAGGAAGCCCTAAAATCGTATGTTTCAATCATTCTGAGCTTTTCAATCTACCTCGGAAAATTTTAGGCTCTATGGACTGGGAGTCGTCAAAGCAGGAATGTTTTGAACCAGCGCACTTAAATGGTAGATAAGTAGAACTTGAGCCCATCTGCCAAAAACTCATAATCCTATAGGCTCAGTTTCAACCCACGTGAGTAGAAAGGATTAGTCAGCTGAGACTGTTAAGTTACCAACTCTCCCAAAAGCTTAAGCTGTTTGGAAATGGGCCTAATGATGTATATCAAGCAATCTAACACCCTCCCTCACGTGCAACTCGGTCATGCACGTGCACATGCAAATTTTCAGAAATAGAGCATAACAAAAAAATGAAGGGGGAAACAGATGCAAACGGAGAACAAATGCAAATAGAGAGACTTGAACCCAAGACCACTCGCAACCAGAGCTCTGATACCATGTTAAGTTACCAACTCTCCCAAAAGCTTAAGCTGTTAGGAAATGGGCCCAACAATGTATATCAAGCAATCTAAAAAGACTACCACTGATGTGAAGTTTTAGTATTCTCACCTGTAATATAAAAGGGTTCTTTTGGGCATGTCGATGGCCATATTGAGGGACCAAAACATGGGATCTAAAATGTGGGGTCCTCGTCAGTGGCAGATCCAAAAATTCCCTAACCTCCAATAAAAAATACTTAAACGAATGATAGTGAATAACATTTATATATTTGTATTTAGTAATATTTGGTTGCTCAATAACTAGAAATGTGCTCATTGACTTAGTGGTACCACTTCAACATAAATACTTGATGGGTAGGGTTCGAGTCTCACATTGGCAGTAGAAAGTGTTTTCTTTCCAACTTTTTAAGCATTATCAACTAAACAGAAGGGCGGGCGAATCCCACGCTTAAAGAAGCAAGTCCATGCTGCTTGGACAACAACCTAACTTTCTTTTTGGGTAATAAGTGTCCCTTTTGGGATTGCGTGCCATTTTCAACAGCTTATATCTTTTTAATGTGAACCTCAAAAAACTATTTATATTAACTAAAAGATATAAGCCGTTGGAAATGGCATGCAGTCCCAAAAGGGACACTTATTTTGGAACGGAGGGAGTATATATTGTGACTTTGCAAAGAAGGTTTTATAGGCTAACCCTAAAAATCTTAGAAAAACCCTAATAACACAAAAAAGACTAAAATACCCTGAACATAAAAGATAAATAACGACAACCTTACCGAAACTCTAATAACACAAAAGGACTAAACTACCCTGAACATAAAAGATAAATAACAATTAACTGAAACTCTAGCAATTTAACCCTAACAATTTAGCTGAAATCCTAATAATTAACAAAAACCCTAAATTAAACTTCACGTATATTACTTATTCTTATTGTTCGAAAAAAATAGATCCAACTATTCAGGAGGGTCACGTGACCCTCCTGTGCCTTAGCTGAATCCGCATGTGGTCCTCATGTCCGCCCTTTATCCTATTCTTTCCCCCAACCCCCACCGCCGCTCAAAGTGCATTGCCGCTATTCAATTGTAGTCATAACAAAAAGATTTTGTATAGCCTTTCGAGACATCTACAAGTATGGGAAAAACAACATCATATCAGACTCTAACTTCAACTTCCATGTCCACTATAAATATATAACTTTGTTACATCCACGTCTTCAAGACCACTTATCTGATAATTTAAATGGTATTTTTGAGATTGCAAACCAAAGAAATCAATAATTTTTGAGATTGCAAACCAAAGAAATCAATAATATCATTAAACTATTTCTTTCATCTATATCCTTTACTATAGACTTAAAAATTTAGCTTCAAAGAAGGTAGAACTTTTCTTAATATGATAAACACCTACCATTACAGAATCTGCATGCCCTTGTTCAAATTTAACCTCCAGTTCAGTTGTCTATTTAAAAGGTTAAAATTTAAGTTTTACCTCATCGAAGTTAGTAAAGAACTTAGTTGCAGGGATGGGGAGGGGGGGTATGTAGAAGCTCCTTATGTTGGGAGCGGCGAAGAAATATTTAATGAATAAATATAAATATATGTAAATAAATTTATATAATTGATATGTATTTTACATATGTTTTATAGTTGCAAAGGGTGTATATAAACATTCTCTATTACTTTGTTTTTCCTTTTTCTTCTTCCTTGCATATATTTGGAAAGGAAGCGAGAATTTCGTCCTTAAGAGTAGTGTGGAAGCTCTCATCCTATTTAGGAACGGGTTCCCGTCTCCCATCGAGCTCCCTTCTAGGGAGCGCGGAATCGAGCTCCCATCTAGGAAGCGCACCCATTTTAAAAGGATTTTGCTACTAAGGTGAAGAAGTTATACAATTTGCACAGCATATAAATATACATTCAATTCAAACACATAAACATGTCAACTTAGGCTTAATCCAGTTCTGATGGAATTGAACTAAGGTTTGAGCTTCTCAGCCTGATTGATAACTGCATCAAGTTCAGGTTTGAGCCCCAATGGTTGTGTAGCACTCCTTTGCAGCGTCAGGTCTAGGGTTTGACTCCTATGGACATGAAATTGGTTGTTGGCCCTCGTAGTAATCTAACTAATACTAGCACACTAACTTCCTATCATTTGTCCCCCCAAAAAAAGTAGTTGTAGGAACAAATTCACACGCTGCTACCCCGACTACACTAAAAGTATAAACCCATTCTAAATGTGCATGTAATACATAATCCTAAAAGGCCCAATTCAGGTTTATTATACGATATTTTTGCTTCATATCTACCCAACTCGATGCACGTTTCTCGTGTTGCTTGAGGCCAGCTATATGTCTTAGTATTTCTGCTTGGATCTAATAACTTCGACTCCATGAAGCACAGACAATAAAATACGGACATGGGCATGGATACGGACACGGCAATCCTAAATAAATGGTGACATGGACATAGTGAGGGCCAGGGCAAAAATTAAATCCATACATATATTTTCGCTCACACGGGCTTTGTTCACTTCCCTTTTTCTCTCATTTTCAAAAATTCTTTTCAAAAAGATTCTTTCTTTTTTCAATCATCACTTACATTTCTCTCTCCACTCATTACCTCATTTCTCTCTCTCTCTCTCTCTCTCTCTCTCTCTCTCTCTC
>JAXBDA010001480.1:0-54264 GCA_036023075.1 Gaultheria prostrata | reverse complement strand
ATACTTTGCCGAGCCCAATAATTATTTGCAGGTTTTTGACCAATTTTGATTTTAATTAATTAAGATTATTTATTCATCTTAATTAATCGGACGGTGATTAAGCCGTGACGAAATTTTAGTGTCTACAGGATGTCTTGATTTTACGGCTCATTCATGTTATCACTTCAGCAATCCTTAAGGTTGTTTTAGAGTAACTGATTTACACTTAAAAAGTAGATTAACTTGGAAGAGACTTACCCGTGCTTACAGCTAATCTTGATGTTAATCCCCCAAAAGCTTCAACCCAAAGTTTAGTATATTTAAATGAGATGATGCCTACGCAAATTTTAGAAATATTAACGTTTTGAAAAAATATTACACACACAGTGAGAGAATGTACATAGAAAGCATGTGAAATCGAAGAGGGAGATGGGTTTGTGTTTACACCCAAACCAAACTAAACCAAACCAAACCAAATCGAGCCAATTCGCAATAGCAAAAGCCTCTTTTACATTCAAGTTGGACAACATTTGGGCCTTTTCTAGTGGTGGTGGTGGTTCTTACAAAAATTAAAACCATAAACAAACCAAGAGAACACACAATATTTTTTATTTTCGTGGTTCGGATAAATTTGGTTTTTAGTCAAATTCCATACTCCATGAGCAGCCTCTCATCCATTAATCATTAATAAATCTCAATGAGTACACATATCTACATAAATCTCAATGAAAATCATTTAGAAAATTCTTTTTAGCTAACCCTTGGTATTTTTTCCAATGTTTTGAATTCGGTAAATATATATTGACCTATATTTTTGGTATCATTGGATTACAAGGTGTCAAATTAATTGATGTATGTGAGGAGAATGACTTGTTGATTTGACAACCTATAGTCCAAGAATACTATACTGAAAACTTAGTTTGAATGAGACGACAGCAAGGCCAACAGACTTAGGAGAGAGAAAAAGAACAAATCAAAGGGAACTATGGAAGAATTTTCTTTCTTTCTTTCGATTATTAGCAGAGATGAGAGACGCCTCAATATATGGATAAATAGGGTGTTTAGGTTGAGTTTTCCTTCGAGTTTCCCAAAACGAGCTAAACAGGCTAAATGTGCTAAAAACAATTAATGTATGTGAGGAGAATGGTCTGTTTCGAAATCCGTATTTAGCACTTCTAGCTTTTGGAAAATTCCTGAGTGGACTAAAAAACACTTGGTGCATGCATTTTAAGACTACAGTCAATCCCATCACATGCATGCCAGATTTGACAATTACTTGAAACTGGTATTTCCGTGTAAGTTCTCTCATCGGTAAAGTCCAAATCGCGCGTGAGAGAGAGAGAGAGAGAATTCGGTGACTCTTTTTCACAAATCGAATGTCATATATATATAGGCAAACCATCGGAAAACAAAGCTACTATTACACTGTTTGCTTTTCAACTTTTGCATTATTCATAACAACTACACTATTTGCTTTTTAACTTTTACAATTCACATGCATTATTCATAACGTTTACGAGTAATATTCCCTCATGGGGTTTTTCTATAAGGATATAATCCTCCCCATGAAATAAGGCATAACCACCCACTTACCATGGCCCCATCTACTTGGGAGCCATTGTGGGGGTATAAACAGGTATATCAACATGTACACCTAATTTCATACCCAAGAACTAAGCTAAATTACTCTTTCAAAGAGTGCTTTAGCAATTTGAAAATGGATAGTGCCAAGGGTAAAATGGGCATTGTAATAGTAACTCTTTGCTACTGCAAGAAAAATTTGTTTAGTTTCAGGATCAATGTCATTTGTTGAGGAGCAGAACACTAACTGCACGAGTTCTTGCATGTCTGATTCGGTCTGAATTGTCGTATTGCAATTGTCCTTGTCATCATGAATCTGAACACATCAGGGAAACAAATCAATCAAATTTGCTGAATGGTGTCCAAAAGTTGGAAATTTGCTATATTTGAGTGATATCATGATGTTCTTTTAACGAACACTTTTATTTATCAGATTTAAACTCGATACGTACTTGTCATTTCAGATGTGTTTTGAAACACTCTGAAAATCATGGCTTATCAAATTCTCCGTATTAAACATATGACAAAAATGCCAAGTTGACCAGTACGTAACAATTCTGACTCATACGACTCATAGTAAATGCTGAAGTTTTATATTTATCTGTTGTCAGTGTCAAAATGTTAGATTGAGTTACCGATAACATTTGTTTTGTTGTTTTATTTACACAAAACCAATCAAATCCTTTTTGTGGGAGAGCTAATTGATAATGCATAAGACGATGAACACTTAGTAAAATTAGACGAAGCTAAATGGAGGATATGTCCAAAACAAAAATGAACATAATAATTTCATCCGACTTGCTGGAAATATCATTGTCGTGTTTCGCTTTCTTAAATTTCTTACCATATGATTGTGTTGGAATTGACGACGCAGTTGGCGACAGACACGATTGGTGATGTCTGAGAGTCTGTTGTATTGAGAATTGGACGCTGGTGGTGGTGAAGCCTCCCCAGTTACCCAACGGTTAGCACATAAATTTATGCTACTCACAAGGAGTTCGGCTTCCCCTTCGTACATATCTCCTCCTCCTTCCCAATTCTTCATCCATGATTCCCACTTCATTGACGAAAAATGGTAAGGCAACTAATCAGTATTAGTACAATGAATATAAAATTATCAAAGATCGATCAATTACGTCGTGATTTATGCAAAAGAATGTGATAGAACTCACAGCGTGAAGTAAATTGTGGTGGATGTGTCTACCGTGCTCCTCTAGTGTGTTTAACGACAGTTGGTCTATGGTTCGGATCAATGTGCCAAGGAGTCCATGTCCTGCTGCTTTCTTGTATCTGAGAAGTTACAGAAGACATACCATCACTCATTTTTCAGCCTTTCTGATACAGGAGAGTACTTGCCAAGGAATTAAATATCGGCCGATATTTGGTCGTATCTGTGATACCATTACGTATCCCGATACCGAGATTTAAACCTTGGTTAACTCGGTGCTTCATGAGCACTATTTATTACCTACTGGTACTCTGAATACATACTATTCTATGAATGTGATAGGTATGATGATTTATGTTAACTTGCCTTCCATTATTTACGTAATTCAGTTGACCACAGCTATTTCTGAATTCGAGAACAAAGGCTCCCCTTTGCTCACTAGAATTTCCCTCCTTTTCGAAATAAGCCGCAATCATCTCTACCAAGTTTGCGGTTTTAGCCCATGCCAGCCGTTCATTTGACCTTTCTGGTTCAAAGATAGTTGCTGCGGCCAAGTAATACACCATAAGAAGGCTTCTTTGGCTCATCTGAAGCTTGCAATCTTCATACCATCTGCATAGGGGTACTATTGTATAAATGCAAACGTTCGGACTAAATAAGGAATTAATCGTTTTAAGTTGTAGCGACTTTTTTGTTTGGTCATTCGTTATTCCTAATCTATTACATAAGGGAGGGAAAAATGAGAATCGATTCCAAAATGCAGTGTTGATCATCAAAAAGCTCTATATCACATGAGCTAGCCACCGCTTGCAAGTTGTAGCGACTTACTTTTGGATTTTGAGCCATTCCTGCTGATGTAATGCTTGGCACTTATTATAGTCGAATTTTGCAAGCTCAAGATACGTGTCGTTGTTCACATATGGCATCCTGCGATAAAATCATGACGTATATAAGTACATATTAGAATTTTTTATTTTTCGATGTGGACATAATTAGCATTTTGAAAGACAGATTATTCAATTTAGATTTGGAATTTTCCCAGTGGAATAGGATCTTCCAGTATGGTCCCGTCCGGTCCGTTTTCGGACCTTTCCAATTTGATTACAAGAATCGTTGATATTGTAGACCATGTCGAGAACATTAGGCATATTAAATTCATGCTAATCGGGTAGTATTTAATGTGTTGTCAAATTAAACACATATATTTCTAGAATAATAGGTTTTTATCCAGTGTGTAATATTTTCTAAAATCCATTTTCTCGAGGTAAATGTGTATCGAGAACACATTGAGGGGCTGAAGAGGATCCTGTTCGTTTCCAAATATGCACCTAGTCATATTATTAGATACACAGCTCATTGTAAAGTTCAAGCTATTATATATTATGAATATTCTCAACACCCTTTTTTACATGATGTCATACTTTGTGATCAAAATTAATGAGTATTATAAAATTTCTAAAAACAAATTGATTGTCTTAAACATCACGAATCAGGCCTGCAAAGGTAGTACTTGAATGTTGGGTAGGGCTGCTAATTGAATCAAGTTCCTCGAGCTCGAGTTTGTGAACGTTTGTAATTATAAGTTTGTTTAAACAAACCACGTTTGAACATTGTTTGAAGCTCGTTAAGGTTTCAAACCAAGATTGAACGAATTACTACTCGGCTTTTGAAGTACGAAAAAATCCAAACTACTTGAGATTGGCTGGTGTTTGGCTTGCTTAGCTCATTTCAGGTCTGCTCGTCTCATAAGCAAAAAGAATAAATACTACAAGTGGAGTGGAATCGACACTGAAAGAAGGAAAGGGAAGAGAAAGTAAGTACCTGTACAAGGTCTTTCCGATCCAAACATCATCTTCACCCCCATAATGTTCCAAGTAGAACCTGGCCTCCACACGAGGCAAGCTGGCATACCACGGTACGTCAAGCGCGTATCCCACCTGTTGTTAATAGCTGTATTAGTTTTATATACATTTCATATTGAAAAACATCTCCGTAAAAAATCCGCTTGGTCGGACATGTATCGGTTCTGTGGCAACACTATTTACATTGTTCTTTTATTAAATGAACGGCTTTAAGTTTGAAACTATGTCCGTGAACAAAGTAAGAGTTGTTTGCATACTTATTCATGTCCGATTAATCAAATTTATTTTTTCCAGATACATTTTCTGATACAGAAGATACAAAATTAAAAGTTTGGATAATCTGTGCGGAATCGGGATGGGACCCACAAAGGGTTGCATAAGTCATAAGTGTATGGAGAGGAGCTTGATTTAGAGCATCCGCATCTCCCAACGCTACTTTGCCTCTAACGCTATAATGGTGAGTGGAACTTAACAAAACTAGCTGCATGCCTATATCAGTGTCGCTTATTGGTCGGTCAAATTAACATTTGAAACATTCACTCGTTTCTTCTACCGAGGAACTATTCATTCGTTAAGTAATATTTTATTATTTCCCTCATTCATAGCTGGAATAAAGCTAAGTCATTGAATTGGTTACTGTCTTTTGAGAGGTAATTTCAAACGTGTTTTAAAAGAATAATGTTACGAACACAATTTTAAATGTAACTTAGACAATTTATTGGGAATCATTGGATGCACGTGGGCCCACATACATCAAATAATCCCCAGACATAATTTTTTGTGGAATTGTGTTCGTAGACATTTTATTTTCCTATTGTATATCATGTGCATATAGGTAGCCGTTACAAAAATATTACTCTAGTAATATTTTGTGTAGCCATTACAAAAATACAAGGCATCAAAATATATGACAATTGAAATAAAATAAGATGAGTAACATTCCAATATTGTATTAGAAGAATAAGGAAATATTTAAAGAACATAGTTGGAATAGAGTGTCTAATAGAGTAGACATTGTAAAAGTGACTAGCTAAAGTAATAAAATGACTTTTTAAGGTGTAATTTGATCCAAAATTTAAAGAGGCTAATGTGGATGCTCTTACATGATTTAGGCCCCATTCTACTAACTCTAAAAAACCAACAAGCTAGCTTATTACGAAAATTGAGACAGTCATTCTCTTATAATACACCACATAAAAAACTATGAAAAATCCAAAAGTAAAAAAACTTTCTTAGTAGAACAACCCTAATCGTACTTGTTGTCAAGAGTGGACCGTTCTTATTTCAAGAATCATTTTTGTCATTTGGTTGGTAGTCCAGGAGATTGATTTGAATTTGGATGCTGATGAAATGCTGTCATTTCATGTGGGGATGGTGTCATGAATTTCGCTATGTAGCGGGCGAGTCTATAATTCATAGGAAAATCTTAAAAAAAAAATTTCAATATAATACTAGAGGGTTTTTTTTTTTTTTTTTGCAGGAACAACTGCCCCTACTGGCACCCCGGCTCCATCCCTGATGTCTTGGATGCCGATGGGAGATCTATTTATGGTTCCAGGGTGGTTGAAGCTTTTGGTTCGGGGATTCTTGTTTTGGATGTTGGATCTTTGGCTTTCTTTCTTTTTGGGGATAGCAAAGGTCATTGTTTTTGTGGGGTTTGGTTGGGGTGGGAGATTTTTTTGAGGTTTTGTTTGCATCTTGCAATTGCTTTTTCCTCTTTGGGTTGCAGCGACATATGATCTTCGGAGTGCGGAGTGTTAGTTCTCTTGGTTCACTCTTGCTTCGTTGTGATGCCTCATATTCTTTTAATCTTTGTAATTTTTTTTTAAAAATCAATAAAATCTTTTTTGTCGTTCAAAATTTTTTGGGATATGATCTTTGTAATTTGTTTTGGTGCCAAGATTAATTTGGAGAGTGTCAAAATCAATTTTATTTATTTTTAAAAGAAAGATTAATGAAATTAGGTAACTATAACTACAATTTAATCCAGTCCAGGGGATGTTAATTAACAACAGCCCAAACCCAGTCACCCAGCCCATAGATAATACCCCATATCCCCCCTTCTCAATACCTTTAATCCACCCCCGACCCTCTAATTCATCATTATCTCCCGTTTCAACTACAAAATAAACCAAAGTACTATTTTATCCTTTCTTATTACCAAAATCTTCCAAATCAAGTACTATTTTATCCATATTTTATAAATGTCACATCAATATGGGTCCACCCCCCATAAATAATACCTCATACTATCTTATCTTCCCATATTATTTGCACAATGTAGTTCTCCTTTGGCAAAAAAATCAGAAAATTGGTTTTTGGTTTATTCATTGTCTTTATTTAAAAAATTTTGCATTTATTAGTTTTGCGTCAATTTTTTGTGGTTTATTGGTTCCTCTCGACGAGACGAATCTAACAAGTATGAAATTATAGTGAAAATTAATTATTTTTTGAATAAAGCCAAAATTAATCCAATAAACCATGTATTTTTTGCTTTGTTAAAAAAAAATTAGTTTTGACTATAATTTTATACTCTTTAGATTCGTCTCATCGAGAGGAACCAACAAACGACAAAAATTTGATGCAAAACTAACATTTGCGAAAAAAAATTTGAACAAAGACAAAACGAATAAACCAAAAAACCGGTTTAAGTTTTTTTGCCAAAGGAGAAAGATTTAACCTTTGGGCCACGACGAATTGGCGATTGAAGAACTTTTTATTCTTCATTAAATATTTGAGTGCAAATTAACTACATTTCCGTACCTCACCAGGCAAGTCTTTAGTTATGTACATACCTGTGAACATAGTCGACACATTCTTTAATTTCAGATTTGAAATATCGAGAAATTCCGAGTCATTCAAGTCGATCAACAGCCCACATGTGCTCAAATAAGTCGATCGGGTAAACATTGGGAACTGAATAATAATAAATTTTTTAGATAATTCAATTCATTGAATCAAGCACTTTAAAAAGAAAAAAAAAATGGATAATAACTAATTTCTACTTATGGAAGGAAATTAAGAAGAAAGCACTTTAGTTTACCTCCTCCATTGAAAGTTTCAACAATTCTGGTTAGATATCTTAAGCAATTAACATCTTTAGTTTCCATGATTGCAAAGGCAGTGGAGGCTGGAGAAAACAAGAAAGACCCGTCTTGGCATTGGAGTTTAACTAGCTTTTCCCATTCCAGGCCTTGCCCATGCATTCCTTCCAAGTTATGGAGTAGTGTTGTGGGCACTTTGTGCATTATGTCCCTTGGTATCCTATTGCACACACATCATTATTACATATGTATCCACATCATTATATACCCTTTCTCAAACTTAGTAATATTTGCATGATAAGGTAACTTTTACATCATTTATCTTCTATATATGAATGATGCAAATCATGACTAGGGGTATGAAACAAAATAATTAACACAAATTTACGTTCCGGTATAACATTTTGTGGAAAAACTCTATGATGGTAAGTCTACCTTTTTTAATTATCATCAAGGTAAGTCACTCTTTTGGGGGTTTAGACACTTAGGGTATCATACGATTTTATAAGGTTTTAGAAGTTTAGGCATTTTCATATGGTTTTGAGAGTTTAGGTACTTTCATTCGGGTACCCTAGGATTTAGATTTAAACACTTTCATAGATACCCTAGGGTTTAGGTTCAGGATGCACTTTTCTATTATAGAGTTTTAGTGGTTTAGACACTTTCATAAGGTACCTAGGGTTTAGGTTTAGGCACTTTCATAGAGTAGCAAAAGGGACGGAGGGAGTATTAAAATACATTAATTTGTTAATAAGAGTTAACTCTTCCGTGCAAGAGTTTCTTTTAAATCTGGACCGTCCATTGCGGAGATGAATGGTCCGGATGTGATCTCCAGGAGAAGATCTCCAGTATTCTTGGGTCCGGGCCAAACACCCTTTGCACCCTGGGACCGTCCCTGCCAACAACAAAACAACCAAAAATATACTACTAGAGCATCCTTATCAGGCCTACTCAAATTTTACACCAAATTTAACCTCAAAAACACCTTTTATACTTTAGGAAGTCACTTTTCCAAAAAGTCATAGAATCAGGCTCTCTATTCTAACTTTACTGCATTAAATTATTCTTTCTTTCTACTCCTATTTTGCTATTCAAATACCACCCACATTTTATTTCTTACCAACATTTCTGGTTGTTGTTATCCAAATTTTGTTTTTAATTGTTACTTTTAAAAAAAAATAAGTATACAAAAAATATGTTAAATTGGTGAAAGTATTACTAATTAGTTGGAGGGGGTATAGTGTAATTTGTCACCTATATTATCATACTATTTTCAAGATATTTACGCATTCTCTCTCTTCTTCCTTTTTTTTCCCTCCATTGACAATTGGACAGTTTCTCTTTCTCTCTCTCTCTCTCTCTCTCTCTCTCTCTCTCTCAACTTCAAACCTAATCGCATGCCTCAAACCCAAAATCGAAGGCTATAACGTGGGATTCGATCTAAGATCCAGAATGGAAGGTTGTTCTACTCGGCGAGAGCTTCAAATCCATCCGAACAAAACCACCATCGGAGCACTTTGGATATTCATCCTTCCGGGAAGTTTTGTTCTTTTTTTTTTTAGAATTTTTTTTTTTGATGCAACAGAAATTAAAGTTTTGTTCTTTGTTAGTTGATTGTGTAGTATTTTCCCCAGATCTGCCCATTTTTGTGATTTCTATTTGTTTTGTTGGGTATTGGTAAGTAAACAGTTGCTAACTTGTTTTGTTAAGTCACTGTTCATTCCCTATAAGTTTGAGTTGATTTGAGTCACCTGATTTTGCTCAATTTTTGCTCAATTTTTCTTCTTTCACTTGCTACAATAGCTTTTTGCAGTGTTTGACTAGCCTGATAGTGATGCTGTAACATATTAGACCAAAAGATAAATATTCCACCTAGCGTGTGTAAGATTCTCCAACTATAAGAGCGTGTCTATTATAAGTACTTGCATGCATAAAAATATGTACTGTGTCACTCTTACCTTTTTCACTTTTGCCTGGATGAATATTCCATGATCTCAATGCAATAACACAACCTAATGTGTTGATAAGCCGATCGTGAGCTTCAAAAATGGAACTATCACCCCATGAACCATCTTGAAGCTGGTTATTTGCAATCCATTCAAGGCTAGCAGGAAATTGAGGTGTACGTACACTTCCCTCTATATCTTCCACTAGAGCCACCCATGCAGTGTCGTAAGCAGATATACTTATCTCTCCATCTCCCATCGAACCCAACATCGATCGTATTGCATCGACGTGTTGCTTCAACTTCTTCCATTCCCAATCCTTTTTATCATAAGAAAAATAAAAAATGATCATGCATGCAAGTTTGTTCCTAATTATGAAAATAATCAAGTTTGTGCTTAATGTTCACAAAAATCAAACACCAATCTCCCTATGTCCGCTTGGCGGCTTTAAAACTCACCACTGGTCTCATTGCTGGATGGTTTCGGTTTGTGGCCTAACGACTTGTGTGTTCCGTTGTTGCCGTTGGTGTTTGGGTGGTGGTGTGTGCTGGTGGCGTGTGGTGGGCGGCGGTTGTGGGGTAAAGGCGGTAGAAGTAGACAATTAGGGTTTCTTTGTTTGGTGTAGAGCTTGGGCCTTTTTGGTTTTGGGCTTCATTGTATTATTTGGTTTGGCGTGTTTGGGCCTAGACCTTTAGGTGTTGTGGCTTGGCCCCTTGGGTATTGTTGAGCTTCTCCCATCAGGTGTTTTAATTCCTTCAAACCCTTGGTTGGAGTCCCCTCCCCTCTCCCCAATCTAGATGTACGTAACCTTCGTCAAGATTTCTTTAACAAATTTTTTTGCCGATCAAAAAATATCTCTCGAGATAATTGGACAGAGACCTCTCACACCAGTCAAAAAATCTTTGCAAGTAAAAATAGAGGGCTAAAAATTATAGAAAAGAGAAATGAGATTGTTCAAATCACCTTATCTGGAGCTGCTTCTAGTTGTGTGCCATATGCATTCTCCACAATGCCATTCATAATTGGCAGATCTTTTTGAGACACATTTTTGTAGTCTGCACATGAAAGTAATCGTTTGTTTTAGGTAGATATATATATATACAGTATACACATATGCATGTATTTATATATAGTCACACTTAGAAATCATTTTAATTCTCAGAAGATTATATTGATAAGATTTCATTAATTTTTACGTACCGTTTGTACTTACTATTATCAATATAATAATACACATTAACTTTTTAAAAAGGAATCTACTTTTAAGGGCAAAATAGGAAATGTACCCACTAACTTTTCAAAACACACTTATTAAAGGACAACCCAAAATAAAAATGTACAGTGTTACACACTATAAAAGGGACGGAGGGAGTATCTTTTATTAAAAAGCTAGGTGAATTTGAAGAATGTCACTATTCACTTTAACTCCAATCCAATTCTTCATTTTCCCTCTATTTTCCTCCAAAGCTTTCCATCCAGAAAAATTCAAATTTTATGCTACAAATTTTTTGTTTTTGAATATATTGGACATTGGTCCAATTTTAAAAATATTTTAATATTTTTTAAGTCCTACTATTTTTATAAAAAGTTGATCAACAATTTAAAAGATAAACACATTTTTGAAGTGGTTCTTCATATGAAGAACCAAAATTGATTCTCCAAAATGAAGCTTGGTTGAAGCCCTTTTGTTCTTCAAAATGGAGAAATGAAGGTATGATTGGACATGCTCTAAGTGATGTTGTTGGGCTACCTATGGAGTCTAATTTTGTTCACTCACTTAAAATGTTGAACATTACCCATATTTTTATTGGTTAATATATCTCTTACCGGCTCTACTTTATTGGTGTTGTCTAAGTGTCCACATTCGTTTGGCTCTTGCACTCTTCCCAATTTTCTTTCTATTTATAAAGGTAATTGTTATATATCCACACCCACTCAAATTGTTATCCACGTCTTTTCATGTGTAAAAATTTCACTAAAAGACAAAAAAGTGTGGATAACAATTTTGGGGTTGTAAAAATCACTCCCCTTTATAAAACACTTTTGATTTTTTTGTTAAATAATTGAAGAGCTAGGTGAAATTTGCAATCCAGCACACCACTGTCCACATTGTTCCATCACATTTATTGACTTCATCATTCTCTTTCCTTTTTTTCTAACCACGTTTTTTTTTTTTTTTGAAATGTCTAACTTGCAAATTTTCTACACGTTGTCCTGGCCGCGGACTGCGAAATTGGCAACACTTCATATGAAAAAATTGACATGGTGATTTGGTGTGCAACCACTACTATAATAAACGTAAACCATCACGGGTTTAACCTGTGTTTATTATAATTTAATCTCGATTTTAAAACTGTGATGAATCGGATCGTTATTAAAAGTCATGAGATACGGTTACGGCTCTGTCCATAATTAGAAGGGTGTGGTTATATAGGAAATAAGATCACAATATGCATTAACATAAAGAACCGTGATAAACAATATTATAAGATCACGGTTTAGGTATACAATCGTAATGATCAGGTAAGATTACAATTTGAATTAAAACCGTGGCTATATATATTGTTTAAAATCACGCGTTTAAGTCAAAACCGTGATTGTTTCTTTGGTAAAATAGCGGTTTGCAACTCGTGGTGTATCAATTGTCCATATTATTCTTATACTGGCCAGTTGAAGCATGAAAAGAATTTCTCCCCAACACACCAAAAACTATAGCAACAAGTTCACAACTAATTTACGTCCTTTAGGCCTTTTATTGGGCCTCTTATCTTTTGGCGATAGCCTAGTTTTTGTGTAGCGAATCTGTAATACTGTGTTCGATCTGTTCCATAAGCCAGAAGATGATTAGCGACAGATTATCTATGTTTTGGTCTTCACCTGTCGCCGACGTCTCTTATTTATGTAATAGCGATAGCACAGTTGTAATGCTCATTATTACAAATTGATTCTCTCTCTTACTCGAAAAAAAAAAAGAAGAAGAAGAAGTTCACAACTATTTAAAATCGAAAACACATACTATTATTCGATTAATCTCTGAAAACAACATAGAGGCAAAACCATCACCATTTATGTATCTACTTGCGGTCATGCATGACAAAGCTAGCTCAAGTAGCTTTTAAAGCCTCGAAAAATAAGAAAATATAACAATCCTAAGAGCTCAAGCAGCTACTTCGCCAACTCAAAATGAAAATTGCCTCGGACGGAAAAAATAAAAATAAAAAATTGATCTTCTCGTCAAACTTGCATGAATGCTCTAGCTCAAACAAATGGTTTTGCAAGTTATGGGGATGTACTTTACCTATACACGGATCAGAGCGCATGGGACACAGGGAGGTGCTGCGCGCAAGCCGCTGTGCATCAAAACGACGCAATTTTGATGCTTTTTTGGGTCTCCGGCCAATTTCTGCTAGGAAGGGCTCTGTTTGGACGCCTAAAAACCCATTTATTCTCTCTCTCGCGCCAAAATGTCAAGCTTCTGTTCATTTCTTGATCATGCACTGTAATCACCTTTGTCTCTTTTGCGTCGTGGATCCTTCTTTCTGGTCCCCTTTTGTTTTTGTTCCTTTCTTTCCTTGATCTTCCGTTGTAATCAACATGGTACACTTCTTGATTAACTCCTATTGGCTTGCGAAGGGAATACAGAGGGATAATGAAAATGAAGTATGCTTGGGCATTCACATCGATTTCCTCTCTCCTTCTAATCCCTCCGCAAATCAACAACCAAATACTACAAACTTAGAGTCACCGTTCAAGGATTTTTTAATGATAGGGTTTACTAAAACTTTTGTCGGTCAGCATTCACATTAATATGACAGGTCCATTGTTTGTGATTAATAAGCCATCATTACCTTATTTTCTGTACTTTGGACCTCTAGCAGTTGGAAATTTTGAAGCTTTAGCATAGGGTTTTAGACCCTCCTTGTTACCTTTTATATCTTCTTCCTCTTTCATTTGGATTTAACACAACATTTCATAGTCTGGGTTTCTACGTTTAACGTTCCAATCCGAACGAACAATGGAAGTAGAAACATTCGCCTTTCTATTCGTGTTTGTTTCAGTTAGTTGCCCAATTTCCATACATATGTATATCTTATATCTGTGTGCCTAAGTGCTCAAGTATAGCATCTACTTGTATAGCTATAAGGTAAATCACAGCAATGGCTAACGCCTTCCTATTCGTGTTTGGGTTTTTGGCTTTCGTTGATTTGCATGAACCCCATTCTGTTGGTGGATGTTTTGACCCAATAATGGAAAACAAGAACGAAAACAAAAAAAAGGGTTTTCAGGGGTCCAAACAGGGCCTTCCCAGCAGAAATTGGGGACCCAGAAAAGCATCAAAACTGCGTCGCTTTGATACACAGCAGCTTGCGCGCAGCACCTCCCCGCGTCCGAGTGCATCAATACAGGAAATCAAGTGGCTAATAACAACTGGTATATATATATATATTTTTCCGTGATAATGGAACATTAATTTTGATTAGCTTGGAAGTCCTAATTAAGCTAGAAAACCTAAAGAAAGGGGGTGCTGCAATGCACTTAAAGTGAGTAATATTCACTTAGGAGTGAGTCATATTTTGATAATCCCCGTAAAAAGACGTATGATTTTTGGATAAAAAAATAAAGTACTTACACTCATGATTTTTCAAGTCTCATTTTGGCCTAGTTTCCCACTCGATTTTATCAAGTGAAGAAAAAAGTTTGACAAAATCTCAGATTTTTGCACTAAAAAATCTGAGATTTTATCAACCTTCTTCCTCACTTGATAAAATCAATCCTTTAAGATTTTATCAAGTGAGAAATTCACCCTTTGATAATCTTCTACAAAAAATACTTGTAAACAAATTGTGTTAATGTATACAGAAAAATTGCTGAGTTACAAAGTTGGTGTGGCACCTTACCCCTGTGTGGCTCTGCCACTAGCCTATTCACCTTTTCACCTACATATTCCAGCACTCTAGCTTATCTAAAAACGCCAAAATAAAACAGAAACAGGCTAAAATTAAAATGAATTTAATTAGCCTCAAGACCACTAACTGAAACTACAGAAAAACATGCAAAAAAATAAAAATAAAAAGGCAAGACAAGGCAATCTATTTCAGTAGGGCCAATTTATCCAATCCTCATGAACCATAAAACGCAGAAACAGGACAAGGAGAAACAAAAAAAGAAACAAGGACAAGGAGGAGGAATTCAGGAAGCATCAAATACGCAAATAATAATTGTGTTATTTTTCAAAAAGCATATATTATTTTTTAGTACAAAACATGTTGATGAGTGAGAGCATCTCCACTCGTTACCCAAATCCTATATCAAATTCAAATTTGTGTAAAAAAACACAAAAAAAAACCTCCACTCCACTCCTTCACCAAATTTGATATTACTCAAATTCTTTACCAAATTTGTTGAGAACCAACCCCGACATTAAATTTTGAAGGCCATTTTCTCCCCCTCATATTTACAACAATGTCATTAATGATGCTTTTACTCAAATTTATGCCTAGATTTGCTTTTGTCCATTGGAACTCATACCAAATCAAATTTTTACTCAAATTTAGATAAAAATCTGGGCAAGGGGTGGAGATGCTCTGACTAATCAATCAAAATGTGCAAGTTTTTGGTAAGTATGTTGATGGATCGCATATGAAAATGTTTCGCGTATTATAATAATTAACCTTAGAAAAATTACATATATATTTTGTAATACTAATTACTCCCTCCTCACATAAGGCAGTCCATTACCCAAAAAAGGTCCAATTTTTGGATAAAAAAAAATAAAGCATTTTCATGCATATATAATTCCTTACATTTGACAGCAAATGAAAAGACTAACGTCTGAGATTTTTTTCCAAAAATTCCTCATCGTAGACTATCTTTGTAAGACGGAGAGAGGAAGAAATTGATTACTTTGGGTGGAAAATTGGTAACTATCCTCGGAATATTGATTTGTCATTATACATGTGATAATGGAGAGAAAAATAATTAGAGATCAGAAATTGATGGCTGGGAAAAAATGTGTGACTAATGAGTTTGGAGGTGACTTTACGTGTAATTGTACTCCAAGGACTTGGTACCATGCATGAGTTTTAACAAAGAATTCAAAGAAAATGATATGATTTTGTGTGGTAGTGTGGAATAATTACACAGCTAGTAAGTGTGCTTGAGTTTTAACAAAGAATTCAACGACAGGATTGAATTTATTGTGTGGAATAATTACGGGATAGGGTGGGTGTTTGTGGTGGTGTTAGATTAGGTGTTATCTCTAAATTGGAATCCTAACTACTGAATAAAATTAATTTATTCTCACATTTCGCCCTATTAACGGAAGCACCTTATTTCTTATAAGCCAACCCTCGGAATTTATAGACTTGCATGCTTTTCACAGGTTATACGCCTGCAATATATGGACTAGTTCAATATTGCAATCGGAAACTTCAAAACACAACTCTGGACACAACTGTGTACAGAACCATTTCTTGCCTGTGGACTCATGTTCATTAAACGTACGGTTCCCGACACAGTTCTATCTAGAGTAAAGTTTTAAAGTTGTGTGCGTGTAGATAAGGTCAGCGCGTCCAATTATTTGACCGTTGACTGACCTATTAAGGCATGACGCGTGGCAAACCGAGTCCACTACAGACACGTCAGGCATTGACAAAAGTCAACGAATTAGGAAAAGCCCACCACGAGATTCATAGCCCGCGGAAAAAAGTGATTAAGACACGTTCACCCAAGTATAGGGTACCCCTTTAGGAGGGACCTCATAAGAAGAGGAATTTACCCATCACGACCCACCTGAAAGAAAATTGGCAAGATGGGAAGGTACTGATACCTATAATAAGGGGGCGCGAGAGAACCTAGCCTCAAGGCAGGGGCAGGGGAATCCTCGTGAGCCTCATTTAAGGTGTTGGCACGACCTAAATTGGTCGCGACCACGCCAATTGCCACGGGAACAGGGGAGATATAAGTGGCTAGGAGGCTTAAGAAGTTTAGGGACACATGTAGAGAGCATGTGTCGTCATATTATAAGGGGAATGTCTGCGACCCAATGATTGGCTGCAGGTCCCTATAAATATACAACATTGCTTCACAAATTCTGAGAGATTGATTTGTCCCTGAGGCACAGAAACCCTAGAGAGAGAAAGAGATTCGGAGCTTTAGAAATCAAGAACATTGTTCTTCCTAGCGCTCGCGAATACATCTATCCTAGAGCTGTGTATAAGGACAATTGGTCTAAGGAGTGGACTGAATACCATTGCCTTCTCTTTCTGTGCATGTGTTTGGTCTAATCTTTCACCCCATCACTTGGTCCCTCTGTTTTCCTCTGAATCGATTGTTAGATATTGTTTCCCTCTCCAAGTTGAATCTATTTGACTAACCAAGAACCTATCCTACAGTGCGCAACATTGATTTCTCTATATCAAGTTACTGGTAAACAAATGTGAAAAAAACAGCAAGCATAAAGAAAATAAGCTCTGAATATTCAAACGAAAGAAGCAAAACTAACCAAGAACCTATCCTAGAGTGCGTAACATTGATTTCTCTATATCAATTTACTGGTAAACGAATGTGAAAAAAACATCAAGCATAAAAAAAATAAGCCCTGAATATTCAAAAGAAAGAAGCAAAACTTACAAGATGTCTCCCTCACCAAGGAAAACTGCTCTCTCTCTTATTACAATCACAGGTTACACAAACCATATCCACACAAACCCCAACCTCCAGAATTGACTAAATTGCTCTACTTAATAACCACTGACTTTTTTTTTTTTTTTGAAACATCAAAAGGGTGGTAAGGGGCAAGTAGTGTAGCAACCCCCCATGGGTGTGACCATTGGGATTCCCGACCTGCTGTGGATTGTTCGGTTGAACCATAGCTACTGTTCGAATAGGACAGGCCGTCACCATAGCATCACCTAGGCGACTAGTTGGCCAAAGGCCTTCCCTGCAAATCCACACAAGTCCCACCAATGGCATGGGAGAGATTTAAACCTTGGAGGTCCATGCACAAGGAGGGAGGGGAATCTTATCCCACTCACTTTGGCCAACTAAGCTACCACCTCAGTGGTACTTAATAACCACTGATTGACTTGCTCTATTTGGCATCCTCTGTGGACTTCTAAGAGCATTCACATGGCTTAACCAATATTGAATAACTAAAAGTTGTCACCTAAACTTTTGGTTATCCATTTAGAGGTTGTTAAAGCTAAGAACGGAAGTACAGGTTGTCTATTGGGGGCAAGGCCACCCCCCAATAGAAAATATCTAGTATGTTTTATTTACTCCATCCGTCCCTTTTATAGTGTTTAACTTTTCATTTTGGGTTGTCCATTAATAAGTGTGTGTTTTGAAAAGTTGGTGGGTACATTTCCTATTTTGCCTTTAAAGTAGATTCCTTTTTGAAAATTTAGTGGGTATAAATATATTGATAAGGATAAATAGTGAAAAATAGATGTAAAAGTTAATGTGAGAGAAAATAAGTTGGAATTACGAGGCTACACACTTAAAAAGGGACGGAGGGAGTATTTATTTATTGCCGACTAAATAATGTTTCGTCGGCATATACGATCATTGCCGACTAAACTTTTGTTGGCAAAAGACACAATTGGCGACTAAATATGTTTTAGTCGGGAAACGCTTTTAAAAAAATTAGTGATTATTTAAGAAATAAATTATATAATATTAATTTACATGTAAATATGCTATTTTAACTTTTTTTAATATTTTTAATTACGGTTAAACTAAAAAATCAAAAAAAATATGTACTAATATTTTTGAAATATAGTATATATACATTTATTGACCTAATACAACATAAGTCATTAGGTAGCCTAGTCGTTGTGCTTGTAGCACTAACCAAGAGGTTGGAGGTTTGAAACTTGGTGGAAGCAAATTTGATTTAATTGCATGGATGATTACATCCAATGGGCTAGATGATGTCAGCATTAGCTAATGAACTTGGGATGAGGCCGGATTTTTTTGGATGATGTCAGCATTAGCTAATGAACATGGGATGAGGCCGGATTTTTTTGGACAAAGGAATTGCCACGTGGCATATTTTATTACCGACTAAAAACCTTTACCTAATTTGTTTAGTCGGGAAAACCTACCTTTGCCGACGGTCCATTGCCGACAAAATTTGTAGACAAAATTTTAGTGGGCAATTCCTTTTCCCGACTAAAAAGGATACTTTTGCCAACTAAACCTTTAGTCGGCAATGGTGTAATTTCTTTTAGTGTGTGTTTGGTCTAATCTTTCACCCCATCACTTAGTTCCTCTATTTTCCTTTGAATCGATTGTTAGATATTGTTTCCCTCTCCAAGTTGAATCTATTTGACTAACCAAGAACCTATCCTACAGTGCGTAACATTGATTTCTCTATATCAATTTACTGGTAAACAAATGTGAAAAAAACATCAAGCATAAAGAAAATAAGCTCTGAATATTCAAACGAAAAAAGCAAAACTAACCAAGAACCTATCCTACAGTGTGTAACATTGATTTCTCTATATCAATTTACTGGTAAACGAATGTGAAAAAAACATCAAGCATAAAGAAAA
Organism: Gaultheria prostrata; assembly: GCA_036023075.1. Classification (NCBI taxonomy): domain Eukaryota; kingdom Viridiplantae; phylum Streptophyta; class Magnoliopsida; order Ericales; family Ericaceae; genus Gaultheria; species Gaultheria prostrata. The sequence goes on along the minus strand of JAXBDA010001480.1, from coordinate 35,127 downwards.
TAAGCTCTGAATATTCAAAAGAAAGAAGCAAAACTAACAAGATGTCTCCCTCACCAGGAAAACTGCTCTCTCTGTGGTTACAATCACAGGTTACACAAACCCCAACCTCCATAATTGACTAAATTGCTCTACTTAATAACCACTAACTTTTTTTTTTTTTGGAACATCAAAAGGGTGGTAAGGGGCAAGCAGTCTAGCAACCCCCTGGGTGTGACCATTGGGATTCCCGACCTACTGTGGAATGTTCGGTTGAGCCATAGCTACTGTTCGAATAGGACAGGTCGTCACCACAGCACCACCTAGGCGACTAGTTGGCCAAAGGCCCTCCTTGCAAATCCACACAAGCCCCAGCAATGGCGTGGGAGGGATTTAAACCTGGGAGGTCCATGCACAGTGAGGGAGGGGAATCTTATTCCACTCACTTTGGCCAACTAAGCTACCACCTCAGTGGTACTTAATAACCACTGATTGACTTGCTCTATTTGGCATCCTCTATGGACTTCTAAGAGCATTCACATGGCTTAACCAAAATTGAATAACTAAAAGTTGTCACCTAAACTTTTGGTTATCCATTTAGTGGTTGTTAAAGCTAGGGACGGAAGCACAGGTTGTCTAGTGGGAGCAAGGCCACCCCCCAATAGAAAATATCCAGTATAGTTTATTTACTCCCTCCGTCCCTTTAATAGTGTTTAACTTTTCATTTTGGGTTGTCCCTTAATAAGTGTGTGTTTTAAAAAGTTGGTGAGTACATTTATTATTTTGCCCTTAAAGTAGATTCCTTTTTGGAAAGTTAGTGGGTATTATTATATTGATAAGGGTAAATAGTGGAAAGTAGATGTAAAAATTGTAAAAGTTAATGTGAGAGAAAATAAGTTGGAATTACGAGGCTACACACTTAAAAAGGGACGGAGGGAGTATTTAATTATTTATTTATACTATTAAAACATCTTATGGATGGGCCACCCCTACTTCAATATAAAACTCCATAGGTCAACAAATTTTTTCTCTTAGGCTGAGTTTCCATTAAGGTATTTTCAGTAGCTTTGGTATTTTTTCACTACAAGTTGTCAAATCAGTTGATGTATGTGGTCTAAGAATACTGAGAATACCATATTGGGAACTCACCCTTATACTCTAGTGATCCCATAAGTGGTCCCCCTGAAAGAAGAATTTTAATTACCATTTTCAACTCTACTAAATTTAATAGTTAAGTAAAACTCACACTCGGGGTTTGTTTTGGCTCTGGCCTCAAGGTTCATTTGTAAATTGGAGGATGAGTTTCTCACAGTTGTTTTGAGTTTGTTCATTGAGAAGGAAATTATTTTTGAAAATTAGTTCCGACTCAATAATCTACGACTTTGAGATCTAAAGGAGTGTCACACTAACCATTGAAATACTTTTATGTTTGAAATTTTTTTAATAACAAAACAATTTTTCGGAAAAAGAACGACTTTAATAAACTTAGAAAATAGTTTTTTACAGTAAACTATTTTTTTGAAAAGTTCTTTTAATTCAAAATAAACTTTTGAAAATAAACAATTTTTTAAAATAAACTTTTGAAAAAATACAGTTTTAAAATTTAGCTTTCGAAAATGCTGTTGAGAGAGAGAGAGAGAGAGGGGAAGTTTTTTGTCATATTGTGGAATGGTTTGTGTAATGATTGGATAGATGTGGGGTCCACTAAATTGGGTTATTGACAGAAGATTGCTAGTTTTGGTTATCCGAAGGCCAAAATTTCGGGAACCGAGGGCCCTGTAGTGAGGGCACTCGCTATAGGGTCTAGTGAGCAATGGTGACCATTGGATTCGGCAATCAATGGTTCAGATTTAAAATAAACGAACCATGTAGTGTGTTTGGCTCACCACAGGGCTCCCAATTCCAAAATTTGGTTGGTTGCTAAGGGACAACTAAGTTTGGTTATTTCCAATGTGAGTACTTTTTTAAAGAAACATTGCTAACCTTAACAACCTTTTAATATTGATTAGGCCAATGTGGACGCTCTAATCCCTCTTCTAGAGGAGCGGCTCCAGCATTGTTGCAGTGTCAACAACCTTTTAATGTTGATTAGGCCAATATGGATGTTCTAATCCATCTTCTAGAGGGGCGGCTCCAGCATTGTTGCAGTGTCTTCTACTTTTCATCTCCTAGACACAAACTCCACCATCAATCAACCTTTATTTCTCCGTTCAAAAAAAATCAACCTTTATTTCTAACATCATTGTCCGAAGTTTCATCTCTACTATTCTTGTATCAGGAATATATGTACCTAATCTCTTGTTCCGACATCTTGTACAGCCGTGCCAATTCGCAATGGCAAAAGCCTCGTTCACATTGGAGTTGGACAACATTTCGGCCTTTGCAAGTGTTGGTGGTTATTACAAAAATTAACATTGGGTCAATAAATAAAACCATAAAAAAAACCAAGAGAAAACACAATATTTTTAATTTACGTGGTTCGGATAAATTTGGTTTTTAGCCAAATTCCATACTCCATGAGCAGCCTCATCCATTAATCATTAATAAATCTCAATGAGTACACAGATCCACTTACATATCAGTAAATTTTGTCTCGTCTATTCTCTACGATGTGAAGATAATATCTTGTCATAATGGTAGTTTATGAAAGAGTATTTTGTCCGTTTAAAATATAAAAAATATCATTTAGATAAATATTTCCATGATATTTTTTTTTTTCAAAAAAAACCTGGTATTGTAACAATATTCTGAAGATGAAAATTTAGCGTGAACTGACCAATTCCATGTGTGAGCAAAGCCGCTTCAGATTTTATTTTTGTCGCCATGGATACCCAATTTTCTTCCTTTAATTTCACTATCCCTACTATGTACAAAGAGGGAGTTTTTGTTTGGTACGAAAATTTTACTAGAATGTCCCCACCTTCATTTGTTATTTACACTGCTTCTGTGGTCTTCGAATAAAAAATTATAGTACTTCCACGCATAAATTTTTTTTTGTTTGCAGCATAGTAAACTATTAATAGAGATTTTTAATTTGATGCGGAAAATTTTGAAAAATTGTATGTACGACAGTATTTTACATTGTTGGCTTGTTGGGTTTGTAATTTTCAGACAAAAAAGAAAGTACCCTCGTCCATAATTTTTAAAAATTTTTGCACCAAATTATGTACAAAAATATCTAATTTTTTGGTCCGAATAATACACGTTTTTTTTATTATGAGCCTAGGTTGCGCTTCGCGCCCAATCATAGCACTAGTGAAAAGTAAAAGTTGATTACTTTGAGCCCTTTAGCTTGGGCTATAAATCTCCAAACAATCAATGGGAAACTAAATGTGGAAAGTGGAAACAAAGGTCTTTTACCACTATGGATTTACTCTCTCATCTGCCTTTAGCAATTGCGTTGTTTTTTGCCTCACTCTTGTTGTACAATCAGTGGAGATCAAGAACTCATAGTCACAAAACCAAGTTCAAGCCACCCCCAGAACCACCGGGCGCATGGCCCATCTTAGGCCACCTCCATCTAATCCGCGGCCAAGCTACCCTGGCTCGAACCCTGGGAGCCATGGCCGACAAGTACGGTCCAGCCTTCTCACTCCGGCTCGGGGTCCACCCTGTAGTCGTGGTGAACAATTGGGAGTCTTTCAAAGAGTGTTTCACAACCAATGACAAAGCCTTGGCCTCACGCCCAGTATCCAGTTCAGGTAAGCAGATATGGACTCCCTAAGTTCATTTGATCTAGTAGTATTCGTAAAACTTATATATTGTGAAATCAAAAAGATTCGGCGCCTCAAAAATTTTCTAAAAAATTTAATACCCGTCCGCAAAATTTATTTCTTACCATCACGTATAGGGTTGTTCGTATTCTGCTTTTATCCCCACCCTTTTCTGAGTTTCATTCATGATTTCAAGTATTTCAGTTATTCCTGTAAAGGAGTTTATAACTTTTCAAAACTACATCCATTTCTGGTTCTCAATGAATCTAAAAGAGGTAAAAAGTCGATCTTTTGTGTATATAGATTGATCATCGTACTTTGGGTGTCAAGTATAATCCCTCCAAACGTTCTTCCAATTTTACAAGTTTTCTTATTGCATAAATATTCAGTTCTCGAGTTAAATTAATTCTATGTCCGTCCACTTATGCAGCCGAGTACCTCAGCCACAACTTTGCCTCAATAGGCTTCTCCTCATACGGCCCATACTGGCGAGACACGCGTAAGCTAATCGTGGTCGAACTACTCTCAAACCATCGTCTCCAGCTATTCAAACACTTGCGAGTCTCCGAAATCAATACCGCGATCAAACAATTGTACCACCTTAGCAAAACCAATCATCCAAACGGGACCTTAATAATCAATCCGTGGCTCGAGAACCTGACATTGGGTATAGTCACAAGAATTATTTCAGGAAAGAGGTACTTTGATCGAACAGGTGGCGTGCAAGATCCAGGAGCAGCGAATTTCGTAAGGGTCATAAAGGAGTTCATGTATTGTATTGGAACTTTTTTTTGGTCGGATTTGATACCATTTCCGCCCCTGCGGTGGGTGGAATCTTGTGGGAAATTGAGGACTGTGAAGAGGGTTATGAGGGAATTGGATGTTATTATTCAGAGTTGGATTGATGAACATGTTGAGAGGAGAGAAAGGGAGGAAGGGGATGAGAAGGATTTCATTGATGTGATGTTATCTAAAATTGATGATGGAAGGAGACTATCATCAAGGCGACAGCAGTGGTATGTCTATAGATATTTAAAAGCATGCTACTCGATCATAGTTTTCTTTCTATAATCACGTTTTTAAGGACTAATTAAGCCCACCTTTATAGGACTCATGAAAAAAAAAATTGACTGGAAAGGGCTTTCCCGGTCAGTTTTTTTAATGATTCCTTGCGGAGACTTCTAAAATCATGTTTTAAACATATTAAATGGTTCGGATCATCAAAATTCAATCGAGAAATGTAAGAATGAAAGGGATTCTTGACTTTAAACAAAGTCAGAATTTCCTGACGAGAAATTGATCTATATATATATATATATATATATATAAAGTACCAAGTATTATTATTTGCTACCTTAGACCTAAAGGCTTGGCCAGCCAAGTGCGTAAATGCAATGACTCCCACGCGTGTGGGAGGGGTTCGATTCCCAGCATACCAGTTCGGTTCGGTTCGAACCGAGTTTAAAATTTCAAGAATTGAGAACTGAATCGGTTCCTAAATTTGAAAATTCTTAGAATCGAGAATCGAACCGGTCTACTGGAAAACCAAAAAAAAAAAACTGTTCGGCTCGATTTTCCAAAGTGAAGTTGTTGCCACCAATTTTGGATTTAACCCAAAGGTCAGCTCTGATTTTGACAAGTTTTGTGACTTCATCCCATTAGGAACAGTCCCCTCAAATATCAAAGCTTCCTTGTGTTCTAAATTGTCCATAATGTAGACACAGACAAGTACATCAAATATCAATTTATTATGGGAAATGATTTCCACACTCCCTTTTATCCCCAAATACTCCATTTTTGTCTTTATTGATCATGAAATTACCAAATTGCCCTTCATATGGAAAAGGTGACTCTTGAAGTAATGGTAATTTGATAATTTCAAATTGAATAAAGACAAAAAGGGAGTGTTTAGGAATAAAATGGGTGTGTGAAAATCATTTCCCTTTATTATCCTTTTTCATGCTGCTGCTGTTCCACCATAAAAGTATACCAAGTGTAGAATTTAGGGGGACCCATTGAATCCCCCACCAAGATAGTGTTAGCATGGCAGTGGTTTCTAAAGACAAACTATTTTACAGTTGATTGATTGTTTCGTACTCCCTCTTGCTTGTCTCTTTTGGGGAAATGAATTTTTAAGGGGTGTAAAAATTTTATATTCTTTTTCCTATTTTACCCCCAAATCCAATCAATATTACTCTGGCCAATTTTGTAGGGCTAATTTTTTATATGAAACTCAAAGGGAATTGTTATTGACACTTTACTTTTCTTTATTGATACTCCATTTTTTGTCTCTATTCATAAAGTGCAAGGGTAATTTTCCCTAATAAAGACAGAAAATTGAGTGTCAATAAAAAAAAGTGGAGTGCCGATATCAATTCCCAACTCAAACATATGCAATATAGATCTTGTTTGATAGATATCAATTAGTTTTATTATACAAAGTTTTCAAAGTCATAAGAACTGTTATAAAATAAAAGATAATGACAAGCTAATTGAGATGGAAAAAATACTTTTTAGGGGTAAAATTGGAAAGTGACCATGTTTTGATGGATGTTTTTAGAAATGAGACAAATATTTTGGGACATCTCAAAATGGAAGGAAGGACTAGCAATTTGGGACGGAGGGAGTATTAAACTAAAAGATTATCATAGTCATTCGTTATTTAAAGACGTGATTCACATATATTCTTGAAAGAGTTTTACAGTAGAGAATCTTTTTAGGAATTGAAAATGCTACAAATAGTTCACTGAGGTGTTGTTAAGGTTCAAAAAATATATTGAAATTTGTGAAATTGTGTTGAAATAATAATAACTGTATGAGCATATGTTGTATCATTTTGTTAACTTATTAATAACCCACTGGTTTCGGCCTATCAACAAACGTTAGGATAGAAGATAATGTATTGAAAGTGTATCGATATCCCAGCAAAATGTATTTATATATAAAAAATGTGTATTAACATTTGAATTTTTTTATCTTTAAATGCATATTATCCTCCGCCTTATAATATGCCTTGTTTTTTAGGCCCTGATAATAGTCATGGTACTAACTTGGATCATTTCATTGGGTCGTTTGTTTGATTCAAATTCAATAACGACACAATTTTTTGGGTGTATAGGGCCGACTTCATTTGCAAGTTGACCAATCATCCCGTGTACTAGTCTATTCCAGTTTTCTTGATCACACTTACACCCTTGCAGGGTCTCATAGTAGCAGCCTTTGATACCACTTCCATCAACTTGACATGGCTCCTATCCATCGTCCTCAACAACCGACCTGCAATGACTCGAATCCAAGAAGAAATCGACACCAAAATCGGTAAAACCCGATGGGTCGAAGAATCCGAGGTAAAAAACCTAGTCTATCTCCAAGCATTCGTCAAAGAAACACTTCGACTGTACCCACCGGGCCCACTTTCTTTCGCACATCTAGCCATCGAAGACTGTGAAATCGGAGGGTACCACATTCCGAAGGACACCCGTTTGTTCCCCAACATATGGAAGCTCCATCGAGACCCAAGGGTGTGGCCCGACCCAGAAAAGTTTGTGCCCGAGCGGTGGTTGGAGGGCAACCATGCAGCAGGGTTGGATGTTTACGGGAGTAATTATGAATTCAACCCGTTTGGGACAGGTCGACGGTCTTGCCCCGGGGCTTTGTTTGCGACGCAAGTGACACAGTTGACTTTTGCACGGCTAATTCAAGGTTTTGAATTCGCTATTCCAGGGAATGAGCCAGTGGATTTGAGTGAAGGATGGGGGGTTACCCTGCTTAAAGTAAAGCCGTTAGAAGTATTGATCACCCCTCGGCTTGCTTCGGATCTCTATGAAGGCTAGTTCGCAAGGCGACTCACTCTTTAATGTATTGAAGAGGATCTAAGTTATCTATAAATATTTCAAATCATAAATAAAATATATGTTGTATTTCTAGTACACAAGGTACGTGTTTAATTACGCGGGACAAATCTAAGTTGTATCCTCTATAAGAGGGAAGAATGGATATAAATAATGAATGCCCATCTTGCCACTTGCAAGAATTGAGTTATTTCACCTATTCAAGTCAAGAGATATTATGTTCGAACTGTATTGGTTCTTTAATTAATTAATTGTAAATCTAATAATATAAATTGTGTTAACCAAAAGTCCCTCATATTTCAGTGATTTTTACCCATCATATTTTACCATCTTTTGGTCAAGTTTGGTAGTTTTACTACAATCGACTCTGTTTGTGACCTATCTCGTGTTATATGTTCAGGTCAATTATATATTTTTTGTCTAAAATGTGTAAGTAGTTGTTTGAAGACGAAACGTTGTATAGATATGCCTTTTCAACAAAAACAAAAACCAAAATTGAATTAGTTAGCAATAAAGTAGAGTGGTGGAAGAAAAAACTATATCAGTTTACGAAGTTAAAGATTAAAGAATATTAAAATGCATTCTTAAAATTAGAGGATATAAATTAGAAAGAAACAATTAAAGGTTGTATATCTAAAAAATACCAGCTATATCTATATCTATACTATACTATACCAAAAAAGCTATGAGTACCCACATTGGCGTAACCCAAGTGCATCTTAACCATCCAAATTTTTTTTCGACGTTTTGGATTTTAAATAAACTACTCGCACAAAGAGTTTAAACTTTTTGCGCTAATAGTTTATTTAAAATCCGGACCATTGATTTGCGAGATGGGCAGTTAAGATGCGTTGCGTGCAAATGTCGTGCACCAGTTTGGGAAAAAAATCAGAAACTGGTTTTTTGGTTTATTCGTTTTGTCTTTATTCAAAAAAAAATTGCATTTATTAGTTTTGCGTCAATTTTTGGTGGTTTATTGGTTACTCTCGACGAGACGAATCTAGCTAACAAGTATGAAATTATAGTGAAAATTAATTATTTTTTGCATAAAACCAAGATTAAACCAATAAACCACGTACTTTTGGCTTTATTAAAAAAAATAGTTTTGACCATAATTTTATACTCTTTAGACTCGTCTCGTTGAGAGGAATCAATAAACCACAAAAATTTGATGCAAAACTAACATATGCGGAAAAAAATTGAATAAAGACAAAACGAATAAACCAAAAAACTAGTTTATTCAAGTCAAGACTACAGATTGGCATTTATAGGTAGCTAAGCTTGATCAGGACTAGAAATGGACTCTTTCTGGCCTTGCCTCTACTATACTACTAGCATAAAACGCGTGCTATGCATGGCTCTATAAAGGAAAAAAATAGTTGGTGCACTTGGACTAGGGCTGCAAACGAGCCGAGCCAAGCCGAGCCTTAACATGTTCAAGCTCAGCTCGATCATTTTTAGGGAGGCTCGAGCTCGAATCGAGCTGGAAAATCATGGCTCGATCTCGGCTCGTCGAGGATTTGCAAGGCTCGAGCTCGGCTCGTCTAAACTCGATAATATATAAACGAGCCAGCTCGGCTCGAGCTCCTTAAGAGGTTACACCCAGAAAATTTATCCTGAAGCTCATAAGCCATGGCGGATTACAGAACACAAATGACATTTTGTTGCATAAAAATTGAAGGATTTAGGATATAATAAGCAACTCTTTCACAGAATTCTGATATGCAAAAAATAAAATATGACCAAATAAAAAACTATGACCAAATAAATTACAAGAACAAAAAACTTGACAAAGTCGAGGCCATAAGCCCACAACAAATGCATAGAAACAGGCTTCACTTCTTGAAACTGAAGGAGAATACATTTCGATATCTTGGATACTGCGATAGGTTCATCAAATCGAAACGTATGATAATCGAATCCGAATCTCTTCAGTCTTCTTCGATTTGGGGATGGGTTCTTGAAACTGAAAGAGATTCTTACCAGATAATGAAGAAGATCGATAACCCTCTCTGCTAATCGACGATCCGAAGTGGCCGGAGATGGCTGGATTTGGGGTGGGCGGTGGAAGAGAGGTAGATCGGCCGCCTCTCTCTCTTAAAGAAAAGAAAAATACAACAGGGGTACAAAGGTTAGAAGTGTAGAAGCCCTAAAATTACATATATATACCCGGCTGGCGAGCCGGTTCGAGCCGAGCTTTCCCTGACTCGAGCTCGACTCGTTTATTAAACTAGCCATAAAACCTAGCTCGAGCTCATTCGTTAAGGCTTCGAGCCGAGCCGATCCGAGCCGTTACCGAGCCGAGCTTGCGAACAGCTCGGCTCATTTGCAGCCCTAACTTGGACCTCTATGACACGAAAAAACTATTGGGTGCTCTTAGACCACTATGACGTGAAGCTCCGACACCTTTTACTACTATTTACAATCATGTGCGCCCAAAAATAAGTGTGCCGAACCTACATAAATGTACGTTGAGTAGTTGAAGGTATTGAGTTGCGCTTGAGGAGCAGTGAATAATCACTTGGGCTGCATTTTAACCTCAAGGATTGGCATGGTACATGGTTCCTCCTAATGCGTGTGAACCTCTCTACCTATTTCCGATATAATTCATATTTATATTCTCCAACCGTTTGACGAAAAAAGTAATATTTGTGAGATTGTTGTTTGTTATACTACAATCCACGCATACTGTAGATTGATCTCAATAATCAAGAAAATAGCACAAAAAAGTAGTTTGGCATGCAATCCACCAAAATTTCACATATAATTTTGCAATTTTTGGAAGTAGAATCAACATCAAAATCGTAGAAATTCTAAATTGTCTTGCCCCTTGGCATTAAACTACACTTGCCCCTGTAAATCCTTCCCCATTTTAAGGAAACACGAACATTATCCCCTTGCCTGCTGTAGCATCCTAGTAGCTTGTACAAAATTTTAATTTATGTAACTCTGAGACAACAATGACATATGAGATAAATATCAAAGAGAAAATTGGTGACAATTGAATGATACTCCTATATTTGGATTGTAAGACTGATTTGAGTATAGAGGACATGCATAAAATATGAGCTCCAATTCAAACCTTGGATGAAGAGACTGGTTTGACTGCAACCGATTTTTGGGTGAAAGGATTTTCACCATTTCTAATTTGAATCAATTATCAACCTTATTGTTAAACTACATTAAGAAATATTGTAACTTAAAATTAACGTTGAAATGGTATTATATAAACTTTATATTTGGTAAAAGGTATATTGAAAGTGTGTTGTGTTGACCTATTTATTAGAAAATATAATAGGTGAAAATAACTTTTTCCCCTTGAGATGGAAAAGTTGACTGGATTAATTCTTATTTCCAATTGGTACGATCTATCCGTATATAGCAAGATTAGTTATGTATCGCCCCGATTTCGGATGCGTTAATTAATAATTTAATAGAAAATGACTAAGTTAATTAAAACCGATTTTCGAGAATAAAACTGGTTAATCACTTAAAATACGACAAAAGATAGATCTAGTCATTAAATTCCCAAAATATCATAGATTTAAAACTGATAATACAAAATGAAATTTAAAACACATTTAAAAAGATAACAGAGCTCTAATATAAATAAGGGTTCAAGGCTTCTTCCTACTCTATTGCATGTTGCTCCTTGTCCTAGAGGTATTGCTCGTCTCCTAGATTCTCTGCAAAATCTGGCACGGATGCCAAGGTACACTGTACTGTGAGTGATGAGGTTCACTCAATAGATATCCTCTACCATTCTAATCCATACATTACACGTAACAGATATAACAATTTAAATATAAGAATGACAGTAAATATTCCCTCCGTCCTTTTTTAAGTGTGTTACCTCGTAATTCGAACTTATTTTCTCTCACATCAACTTTTACAACTTTTACATCTACTTTCCACTACTTACCCTTATCAATATAATAATACCCACTAACTTTTCAAAAAAGAATCTACTTTTAAGGGCAAAATAGGAAATGTACCCACTAACTTTTCAAAACACACACTTATTAAGGGACAGCCCAAAATGGAAATGTCTACACTTATTAAGGGACGGAGGGAGTAACAATCACGCCATTTTTCTTTTACTAGTTCACTCTATGCGAAATCTAAGGTTCTCTTCCTTCGAGATACCTTTCCTCCCATAAACTCCATCTATGACCATCCCATGATCTAACATCCCTCTTGTTCATTCTGCACCAGGGGTCCCCAAATGAATCCACCTAAGTTATGTACCTAGCATGTTTCATTTGTGACTATAACAAGAGGTAAAGGTAGCCACCGATGTCAACCATGTCGTGTCATAACAAAATTTCGATCACACAATGTTTCAGAGTCCCGTCGGCCGCCCTTAGCCAAGGGTCCGCTAGGCTGCTCCAAAACAACGCATGTGGGTTCCTCTCGGGCCGCTCCATTCTATTCATAGGAATCCTGGTAGGCTGCCCACAACGATTCGGGTCTCCTCAGGCCGCTCTTATCCCAAGAGTCTTGGTAGGCCGCCCTTCCTTTCCATCTCTTTATTATTAATCCAGTTGTCCTATTAACGTCTAATTTATTTCCCAACCACGAGATCCACCCAAGCCTAATGTCTAATCTAACAATTGATCAACCAAACACATGTATAAATAAAATCAAAAGAACATCATAACATGACAATTATCAATGCATTCCATGATTCAATTTAAAGTCCTACAGTAATCGCACAATTTACATAAGTCTAAGGGTCCTATTCGTAATTCATAAAAGCCTAGGGATCATCATGTAAATTTTCAAAACTTTGGGGGTCTAAGTATAACTTAGCAAAACTTGCAGATGATTCTCATTATTTAAGGGATCTAACGGGTCTGAGTGCAATTATAATTTATCGGGTCAAATATGCTAAAAATAGTGTGTAAGGGCAATTTCGTAAATTTACTAAGTCTAACGGCATTTTCGTAATTTACGCTTCCAAGGGTCATTTCGTAATACTATGAAAGTTTGGCGTCAAAAATATCGTTCTATGGATTTTAAATGGTAAAACCGAGATTTAACCATATCTAGGGTCTAATTGGTAAATATACCAAGCTTAGGGTCAAAATCATAATCTTTCCAATTCTAGGAGTTAAACTACTAAGTTATCAAATTATGGGGGCAATCTGTAATTTTTAAAATTATAGGGTTGATCTATAAATAGAAAGTAGTCCAAGTAGTATTTTGTAAAATCTACGGTCATATAATACTTTTTTATAAAAACAATAAGGGTAGTATGATAATTCTAGAAAAATTGAGTTTTCAAATAAACAAAGTTTTCTAATATATCAATATATATATATATATGCTAACATCATACTACAAAACAAAATACTAGTAGTACTAATTTAAATAAAATAGTCTCATTTATTTACTAATAGCATATCTAGTTTATGACTTAAAAGTTTACACCAAAAATTATAGTATTAAAATATAATGTCGCACCAAATATAAATGTAAACGTTTACATTTTTAATAATCAACTAGATAAATTTATACTTTTAAAATAAATCATTTTCTTTCAATGCATGCAAGTTCTACATTTCTTTTCTTATAAAATATTAATCATATAAAAAGTGTTAACATTTTATTTCAAGTATTAAAAATATTTCAGAAATAATCTTTTCCAAAAACATATGTAAAATATTCTTTTATAATAGAAGAAACAAATATTCATACCATTAATCGCTATTTCTTACCAAAACAATCCTATTTTGTTAAAATAAAATCAAACTGTTATAATTATAATCTTTTCGTTTACGACCTAATCGATATTAAACAGAAGTAAAATAATACTCCCTCCGTCCCATTTTGTTTGCTCACAATGGGAATACGTGCAATTTCAAACTCCTACAAAATATGTTTCTCTATATAATTTTTTAATTTATTTTATACCAAATTAAAGTGCTCATTGAGTACTTTAATTTGGTGTAAAAAAATTTAAAAATATTCTACGGAAGTACATTGTTTAACATCCACAAAAATACACGTTTCTCAAAGCGAGCAAACAAATTGGGACGGAGAGAGTATACATTCAGAAATAATATCAAACAGATATTAAACTAATATCAGAATGATCATCTTCAATAAGAATAATATTAAATCAGCAGTCGGGCCCATAAATAATATCCGTTTAGTGAATCCGACAGTGAACTCAAAATTGAGTTTCGGATCGTCCGATCGGGCTGATTTCAAACCATACTAATCAATCTAAACTACTAAAATATACTTATTATTAGAGGGGGAGGGTATATCTACCTTCAATTTGGTGAGAGGAGTGAGAATTTGAAAGTTGATGGGTTTGATCAAAGAAAGAAGATGAAGTCGATTTGCTTCAGTTGGAGCTTCTTTGGGGAAAATTGATAGGTGATTCTATGAACCCAGTAGCTAACTGAGAGTATGCACTCACGAATTTGAAGTGAGGTTGGTGATTTTGTAAAAATCCAATTTCTACTCTCTCTCTCTAAAACTCCATAGCCATTTTCTCAAAATTTCTAGTGCTTTCTCTCTCTATTTTCTCTCTGAAAATGCAAGTGAAATGGGAGTACGAAAATGGGGAATAAAAAGGGGTGGAGATGGGTCTTTGCATGGCACATGCATTGGCTAAGGTGACAAGTGGAAGGATAAGTGATATATACATGTATATATGACCATGGTGGCTTGGGAGGGAGAGAAAAGGGACTGAGGGGGTGTGCCACTAATTTGGTTTTTTTGGCTTTTTTATGTGAAAGCTCAAAAAATGCGTTGACTTTTTGTGGTTTTTTATGTGATATATTGTGAGGGTGACCTGTCTCGAAAAACGCAATAAGCTGGCTTTTGGCTTTTTGAGTTAGTGGAACGAGGCCTGATTTTCTGTGGGGTTTTGCAGGAAGCATGTGAGAGGAGAGGTCTAGTCATGTTAAGTTAATCAATGGTGGAGAGGGTGGTATTAGCCCATGGTTTTGCTACATGCAAAGATAAAATAAAATAAAATAAATCATAAATACACTACGGCCAAGTTTTCCACTTGATAAAATCTAGATTTTATCAAAATTTGATAAAATCACCCTTGATTTTATCAAGTGAAGAAGAAAATTGATAAAATCTCAGATTTTTTAGTGCAAAAATCTGAGATTTTATCAAACTTTCTTCCTCATTTGATAAAATCTAGGGTTGATTTTATCAGAGGGAAACTGGGCCTACATATATAGATGTATGCATGTGTATATAGACTAGGAATTATCCTTAGTTAGTGTTAGTCAACTAAGGTTAGATGTTAGGGTCTCGGTCTAGTTAAATAAGTGAAGTCAAAATCAATTAGAACTTGGTCAATGTAAGTCAAAATTGAACTAGTCTATAATTTAAAAGTCAAAATTGGGTAAAACAATCTTATTAAGAAAAATTAATAATTAAATATCACAAATTTTTAGATTTAAAAATTTGGGATATTACAAGTTATAGACTTATATATAGTAGACCCATATTTTAAATTTAAAATGTTGAATCCGACATAAAATATTGAATCCGATGTCAAAAAATAAAACCCGATGTCGGAATTTGATAAAAAATATTTTCTGTTCCAAATTGAAATGTTTCTCCTCTGTTTTTCAATAAGTGTACTTCTTTCTTGGGGCATATTGATGATGGTTTAAAAAAATTTATGCCAAACTTTGTTATTGAAGATCTTATGCAAAACCTAGATTTAAGGTTTTCTAACCTTTTCAGTTTCTTATTCAACAAACTTCTACACGCAAGCATAAGCCATTAATTGTTTTCGAAAATAGAAAATCTTATATTGTACGTTTACAGTGTGAATACCTTTCGCTGTAAAAATAACACTTAAATTGCGACGGAGGGAGTACGTATTAATTTGCCCGAGTTTTGGCCTATCAACAAAGCTTAGGATGGAAGATAATGTATCGAAAGTATATCGATATTCGAGAAAAATATATTGATATCTGTGAAGATATATTAATACATCCGTAAAATGTGTATTAATATCCGAACTTATTTGTCTTTATATGAATGTTATCCTCCGCCTAATATGCCTTGTTTTTTAGGCCCTGATGGTACTAACTAAGGTCATTTCATTGGGTCGTTTGTTTGATTCAAATTCAATAACGACACATTTTTTTGGGTGTATAGGGCCGACTTCATTTGCAAGTTGACCGATCATCCCATTTACTAGTTTATTCCAGTTTTCTTGATCACACTTACACCCTTGCAGGGTCTCATAATAGCAGCCTCGGATACCACTTCCCTCAACTTGACATGGCTCCTATCCATCCTCCTCAACAACCGACCCGCACTGACCTGTGTCCAAGAAGAAATCGACACCCAAATCGGTAAAACCCGATGGGTCAAGAATCCGACATAAAAAACTTAACATATCTCCAAGCTATTATCAAAGAAACACTTTGACTCTACCCATCAGCCCCACTCTCTTTCCCACATCAAGCCACCGAAGACTTTGAAATCGGAGGGTACCACATCCCAAAGGGCACCTGTGTGTTCCCCAACATTTGGAAGCTCCACCGAGACCCTAGAATATGGCCCGATCCAGAAAAGTTTATGCCCGAGCGGTGGTTGGAGGGCAACCATGCAGCAGGGTTTGATGTTTTCGGGAGTGGTTTTGAGTTCGTCCCATTTGGGTCAGGTCGACGGTCTTGCCCCAGGGCTTCGTTTGCGACGAAAGTAGCACAGTTGACTTTGGCGCGGTTGATTCAAGGTTATGAGTTCGCTACTCCAAGGAATGAGCCAGTGGATATGAGTGAAGGATTGGGAGTTACCCTGCCTAAAGAAAAGCCAGTAGAAGTATTGATCACCCCTTAGCTTGCTTCGGATCTCTATGAAAGCTAGTTCACAATGCGACTCACTCTTCAATGCAAGGACGAAACTAGGATTTCTTACACGGGGATGCTAGTATAGCAACAAATTGTTTAAAATATTTCAAGGTTGAGGTTACAAAAATTTAATTGATGTAATACCTGGTACTAAACTCGTTATCAATGCGTTTTTTACATAACATAAACAGTAACAAAGTGAAAAAACAAATGTTTCTCAAAATGTTTCCTCAACTATGTATCATATCATGATAGAATGTGGCTTTCTTTTGGACCCCACAAGTCATCTATGATTGAGTCCACAACAAAATTTCACTCTCAGAAAGATATTTGGGTTTTGTTTTGTCTTGAAGAGAGAATCGAATGGTGGTCCCAAATGAGAAAAAAAAATGTTGGAGTATAAAATGTATTTTAAAATTTTAAAATTTTTGAAAATAATGTTTTCCCATGGTATTATAAGGGGGGCCAGACAAGGTAAGTAGGAATATATGTGAAAAAAATACACTAGATAATTTTGAGATTTCCCAAGGTGGGGGTGGCCTTGGCCCCCCATAGCCATAGCTTAGCTCCGTCTCTGCTAGTTCAATGTACTGAAGAGGATCTTTATCTATAGAATTTCTTCCAAATCATAAATAAAATATATGTCGTATTTCTACTACACAAGGTACGTGTTTAATTAGCAGGACAAATCTAAGTTGTATCCTCTATAAGAGGGAAGAATGTATATGAATAATGAATGCCAATCTTGCCACTTGCAAGAATTGAGTCATTTCACCTATTGGAGTCGGGAGATATTATGATCGAACATTATTGGGTCTTTAATTAGATGAGTCGGGGAATGATTTAGAACCTAAATCACAAGTTTATGATAGCTTTCGCTTTGATAATCGAGTATTCAAATCAGTTCACGTAACACACATCTGCCATGACAATATTCTACGCCTTTGACACCAGTCCACAGAGGCAATAATTTTGTGAAGTAATTTGCCTTGCTTATCTACTTGAATTCGCCCCATCTGAAATCAAAAACTACACAGAATTTTTCTCTCCTGGCCCCTTCCCATCGGATTGCAATTTCAACCCTAGCTACCATGACTCAATCTGCCTTCACAAATAGAAGTTTCTTGGCTTGTAGTTGTAACGTAAGTGAGATTTATGGAATTGTTTACATTCACAGGGATAATGAAAGCTAGACAGTTTTCAAATGTATCCAAAATGGTAGCTAGTGAAGCGTTCGATTGTTTAAGAGTCACCTTTTTTTTTTTTTTTTGCGATGGCCAAAGATATTCAGGTTAATTTACGTGTACGTCTTCGTCAAAGACACGCCATCCGACTTGTGGGATTCGTCAGGGTGATCCTCTCTCTCCTTTTCTTTTTACCCTAGTGGCTCAAGCTTTGTCGAAGGGGCTTTCAAATCTGGCTTCCAATGGCATTTGCAAGGGTATTAAGGTGAGTAGGCAGTCCCCGTCGATTAATCATCTCCTATTTGCGAATGATTATTTCTTATTTATGGAGTATAAGCTAGAGCATGTTTGGTGTTTGAAGTGGTTACTTGATGATTATTGTGCCCAGGCTGGGCAGAGAATTAATTTTGGAAAATCTGAGCTATTTGTCAGCCCAAGTATGCGCAAAGAAGATGTTGATTGTGTTGTTAGAATATTTGGAGTTCGTTGTTGTGTCGATAAGCCAGGAATCTATCTTGGAAGTAATCTGGATTTTTCTAGTGGTAAGGGTGGCCTGTTTGCAAGGACCTTGAGTCGTATTAAAAGTAAGTTGAGTAACTGGAAGGCGCCTCTTCTTTCCTTTGCAGCTCGTGTGACTTCGGTCAAGCATGTTATTTTAACTATGCCTTCCTATCTATTCTCTGTTTTTCGAGCTCCGGGATATTTTGTTAATGAAGTTGGGAGGCTTGATGTTCGCTTTTTGTGGTTTGGAGGAAAAAATGTTGGGGTTGTTTGGAAAAATTGGGCGCTGTGTTGTCAGTCCAAAAGTAGAGGTGGCCTGGGGTTGAGAGATTTGGTGTGTTTTAATCAGGCTCTCCTTGCCAAAGTCGCGTGGCGTTTGGTGAAGGAACCGAATTCACTTTTAGCTCAAGTTTTGTGGGCCAAATACTGTGGGAGGTCTAACTTCCTTTCTGCCTCAGTCAAGGCAGGTTGCTCATGGGGATAGCGCAGCATAATTTGGGGGAAAGGCTTGTTATTGAAGGGCCTGAAATGCAGGGTGGGTAATGGGTCCATGGTTGATACCTTTCGGGATCAATGGATACCGAGTGCGAAGAATCCTTATGTGGGACGTCAAATGGATAGGTTGTTTACCGATTTTAAAGTGGAGAACCTCATAGATCGCCGCAATGGTGGGTGGAGGTTGCCTTTGTTATCTATGCTTTTTCCAGATGATCTTGTGCGTAAAATTTCCGCTTTGTACGTGGCAAAGGAGGATTGTCAAGATCTTCTTTTTTGGGAGCCTGCAAAGGATGGGTGTTTTTAGGTCAAATCAGCTTATTTTTTGCAATTTCAGGAGAGGTATGCCAATGAGGTGAATCCTAATCATGTTTTTTCGGGTTTGTGGGGGAAGATATGGGCTCTGAACTTCCCAACTAAGTTTATGTTTTTTATTTGGAAGATTATTTATCGGATATTGGCGGTGAAAGAAGGTCTTTTGAAAAGGCATATGGAGGTGGATCCATTATGCCCGGTTTGTGTACGGCTCAGGAGACGATGGAACATTTGTTTTTTGAGTGTGAGTTAGCTAGAAGATTTTGGCGTGCATCTTATTTGGGTTTCAACTTTGAAGTGGGCTCTCCTATGAGTGTGGAAGGTTGGTTGGCAAAGTGGGTGAGGACGGCGCCGAATCGGGATGCGATCTGGGACTTGGTGTGCATTTTGTGGATTATTTGGTGTGTGAGGAACGAGGTTATGTACAGGGGTGCTCAAGGTTTGGTTGAGGAATTTTTATCGAGGTTTCTGACTCAGAGCTTTGTTGAAGGTTCTTGATTTCGGAAGGAAAGCTAATCATGCTGGTTCGATTATTGGGAATTGTGGCCGGCAAAGGTGTATTAGGGAGGGAGAGTTTTCTTTCCAGTTTAGGAGGGGAGATTTGGTTGTTGGGTCCTCTCAACGTTTTGTGTTTGTTACGGATGGAGCTTGGGTGGCGGATTCTTTATGTGGTGCGTATGCTTGGGTTTTGCTAGATCAGACCGGGAGAACTTTGCAGCAGCAGGAGCAGCAGGTAACATCCCATTCGGCAGCAATGGTGGAGATCTTGGCCGGTTTTAAAGCTATGGAATGGGCTTATGCTCAGAGTGCCTTGGAGATTGTCATCCACACAGATTGCTTGGATTTTGTGGCGAGTGTGTTGCATCCAGGGTCTGCTTATCCCTTGCTTCAACCTATATTATTAGACTTCCATAACTTGTGTTCTAAGTTTATGTTTGTTAAAGTTGTTAAAGTTTGTAGGAATATTGTGAACAAGGCTCACTCCCTGCTAGGGGGGCGTTATGTACTGGTTGATGATCTTTTATTTAATGGAATGATTTCTTTTGGTCTAAAAAAGACACGTTATCCACACCGAGTGTCGGAGTTCACAAGAGACTTCTTTCTTGTGGACTAGGCACAAGAGATTACCAAGTTTCGAACTCATGATGTCAAGATTTATGGCTCATTCATGTTGTCACTTGAGTAACAACAACAACAACAACAACAATAACAGAACCCATCTAGTCCTCAATCATTGGGGGTATGGGTGGGGGATGGTTGGAGACAGACCTAACCTTTGGCAATATGCACAAAGTGACTGCTCTCAGAGTACCACTAAAACAGTGGCCCCCCCTAAACCTCCAAGAATTGAGGAGCTACAGAGATGTTTTGCTACAAAACCATACTCTCAAATCAAAGCTGAAAGGTATCAGGGAGGGCAGGCGTAGAGACCCAAATTAATTTATGTGCTCATTACCATGCTTACTTCATTCATGATTCAGAGCATCTCACTAATGAGCACAATGTTACTTGAGTAACCCTTAAGGTTGTTTTAGAGTTACGGATCATAGAGTCACATCGTCAATACGTGATTTACACTTGAAAAGTGGATTAACTGGGAAGAGACTTTCCCTTGGTTACAGCTAATCTTGATGTCCATCCACCAAAAGCTTCAACCTAACTTTAATAAGATCCTACGTAAATTTTACAAATATCAATGTTTTGATTTGGAATATTACACACAAAAAGGGGGTGTTTTTGGATTATTCAAATTTAAAATAAAATTCTTCAGGGGAGATGTCTTTGAAAAAAAATTATTTTAAATACGACCCATAATTGCCAAGATGGGCGATTTCAAATGCGATTGACAGGGACTGCTAACAGGAGCCTGCGTCCTTTTCCTTACCCTCTACGATTTATTTTTGTGGCCATGGATACCCAATTTTCTTCCTTTTGAAAAGTTAAAGTTGATTACTTGAGCCCTTTAGCTTTGACAATAATAAATCTCCAAACAATCAATCGGAAACCAGATGTGGAAACAAATGTCTTTTACCTGAATGGATTTACTCTCTCATCTACCATTAGCAATTGCCTTGCTTTTAGCCTCACTCTTATTGTACAATCAGTGGAGATCAAGAACTCAAAGTCACAAGATCAAGTTCAAGTCACCCCCTGAACCACCGGGCGCATGGCCCGTCACAGGCCACCTTCATCTACTCCGCGGCCAAGCTCCCCTGGCTCGAACCCTGGGAGCCATGGCCGACAAATACGGTCCGGTCTTCTCGTTCCGGCTCGGTGTCCACCCTGTAGTTGTGGTCAACAATTGGGAGTCTTTCAAAGAGTGTTTCACAACCCATGACAAAACCTTCGCCTCCCGCCCTCAATCCAGTGCATGTAAGTTGATACGGATTTCCTAAGTTCCTTTGCCATGGTAGAAATTGTAAAACTTATATTAGTGGATCAAACAGATTCGTCACCTCAAATTAATACTTGTCCCAAAATTTATTGCATATGATTGTTCATATTCTTCTTTTATCACCATCCTTTTCTCCATCTTATGCTAATAAATCCGTCCACATAAAATTCTGTCTGTCCACTTATGCAGCCAAGTACCTCAGCTACAACTTGGCCGCATTCGGCTTCGTCCCATACGGACCCTACTGGCGAGATATGCGTAAGCTAGTCCTGGTTGAACTACTCTCAACCCATCGTCTCGAGCTATTCAAACACGTTCGAATCTCCGAAATCGATACCACCATCAAACAGTTGTACCGCCTTAGTAAAACCAATCATCCGAACGTGCCTCTAGTAATAAACCCGTGGCTCGAGCAACTGACTTTGAATATAATCACGAGGATGGTTTCAGGAAAGAGGTACTTTGATCGAA
Organism: Gaultheria prostrata; assembly: GCA_036023075.1. Lineage (NCBI taxonomy): Eukaryota > Viridiplantae > Streptophyta > Magnoliopsida > Ericales > Ericaceae > Gaultheria > Gaultheria prostrata. Next base: position 13,383 of record JAXBDA010001480.1, on the reverse strand, counting down.
CAGGTGGCGTGCAAGATCCAGGAGCAGCGAATTTCAGGAGGGTTATAAAAGAGTTTATGTATTGGAGCGGGAACTTTTTCTGGTCGGACGTGATTCCATTTCCGCCGCTGCGGTGGGTGGATTTGGGAGGGAAATTGAGGAATGTGAAGAGGGTTATGAGGGAATTGGATGTTATTTTTCGGAGTTGGATTGAAGAACATGTTGAGAGGAGAGAGAGGGAGGAAGGGGATGAGAAGGATTTCATTGATGTGATGTTATCTAAAATTGATGATGGAGGGAGTTATGGGCACTCAAGGGAAACTATCATCAAGGCGACAATACTGGTATATCTATATACTCTATAGATATTTAAAAATATGGTAATAGTTTTCTTTCTATAATCGGTTTCGGGGCAAATTTATGCGCACGTTTATAGGACTCGGAAGTTTAGAATCGGCAAACCTCCAATGGTTTTAAGATTTAAAATGTTTGACCTTGGTGATATTTGGGCTTGCGGCCTCGGACAAGTTGTTTAGTAAATAGTATTGTTTCGTACCACTCGACCAAATAGGACTCGGAAGTTTAGAATTGGCAAACCTCCAATGACCTTGGTGATATTTGGGTTTGCGGCCTCGAACAAGTTGTTTAGTAAATAGTAATTGTTTCGTACCACTCGACCAAATCCTTAGTGTTAGCATGGTAGTAGTTTATAAAGAGAGACTATTATACAGTTCGATTGTTTTGTATTGAACTAAAAGATTACCATAGCCGTTCTTAATTTAAAGACGTGATTCACATATACTTTTGAAAGTGTTTTACAGTAAAGAATCTTTTTAGGAATCGACTCCCCTGTGCTGCAGGAGTGCACTGCATTACAAGGTTTTAAAAAAATGAGAAATTTATACACTTTATATAGTATATTGAAGACTTCCTGGAATAGTGATGAAAAAATTGAAATTTGGACGATAACTTAATCAAACACACATGAACCAACTTGCAAGTTCTTATTTTTCTTATACACATTCCACTAAATAGATTATTTTGCTTTTCAAGCTTTTTTGGCTCTTCACGCTTTTTGAGATATATCAGTCTCCTCACAAATGTAACAACTAAAAAGCCAACTAAGTGAAACAGGGCCAGAGTAGCTCTATGGTTTTTAATTTTGAGAATAAAAAAGGGTAGAAAAATCTGTTCAACACCTGAAGAGCATTCCACCCACCTAATTTAAGACCAACCTTGCTACATACCCTGAAATTTTTACCCAAAAAATACCCACACACACAGAAAATACCCACACACTTGTGTGTGTGTTTAGGTATTTTCTGGGTAAAAATTTCGGGGCCCTATATTTTCTGATTTAAGACTCTTGTCTATTTTCATGGGAGTAACATCATGCACACTGGCAGTCAAAGCACGATCTTGGGTAAGAACAAAAGTCTCGGAGCAGTTGGGACTTGGGACCTCCATCTTTAATTTATATTGCCATTCCACTAGAGGAATTCCACCGATTCAGTGATTTTAGCCATGCTTCTATTAATTGTTGACAGTTGAGGGTAACCACTAGCTTGTTTTGGACTCAAAGTCAAACGAATGGGTAGACCCACACACTCAGGGTTGCCCCAGTGGTTAGGGCGAGTGTCAGATTTTGGGGGTAGTTCTCAAAATTTGGATTTCGATTCCCCATAGGATGAATATCCTTGCAGTAAGTAAAGAGCTGTGACTGGCAATTGGGTTCATTAGTGGCCTAGCTGTGGAGTAGTTCCTTTCTTAGTACCATGATTAGTCATGTTACTACCTTAAATCATTTTATTGGGGCGTTTGTTTGATTCAAATTCAATCGCGACGCCATGGTTTTTCTGTGTTATAAAGTGGAATTCATTTGCAAATTGGGCAATCATCCATTCATTAGTTTCTGCTTCCGGTTTTCTTACACTTAACCCCCTTGCAGAATCTCATTTTAGCAGGCTCCGATACCACATCCATCAACTTGACATGGCTCCTATCCATCCTCTTCAACAACCGACCCGCAATGGACCGTGCCCAAGAAGAAATCGACACCCGAATCGGTAAAACCCGATGGGTCCAAGAATCCGACATAAAAAACTTATCTTACCTCCAAGCTATCGTCAAAGAAACACTCCGCCTCTACCCACCAGGCCCACTCTCCGTTCCACATCAAGCCACCGAAGACTGTGAAATAGGAGGGTACCACATTCCAAAGGGCACCCGTTTGCTCCCCAACGTGTGGAAGCTCCACCGAGACCCGAGGGTATGGACTGACCCAGAAAAGTTTGTGCCAGAGCGGTGGTTGGAGGGCAACCATGCAGCAGGGTTGGATGTTTCCGGGAGTAATTTTGAGTTCGGCCCATTTGGGTCAGGCCGACGGTCTTGCCCGGGAACCACATTTGCAATGCACATGACACACTTGACTGTGGCGCGGTTGATTCAAGGTTTTGAATTCGCTACACTAGGGAATGAGCCAGTGGATATGAGTGAAGGATTGGGGATTACCCTGCCTAAAGTAAAGCCGGTAGAAGTATTGATCACACCTCGGCTTACTTCGGATCTCTATGAAGGCTAGTTTGCAAGGCGACTGACTCTTCAATGTAACGAAGAGGATCTTTATCAATTAATAAATATATTATTTCTTTCGAATTATAATTAGAATCTATGTATATGTTATATTTTTACTACTCAATGTTGCATGCTTAATTATTTTTGTTCTTAGACCATCGATCGTATCCGCTATAAGAAGGAAGAAATGTTGTCATTGGCTAGAATTGAGTCATTTTATTTATTGCAGTCGAGAGATATTATGATGAAGATCGAACAAGACATTACACAGTATTAGTTCTTCAGATGAGTAGGGCAACATTCAGAACCTAACTATGTCAAAGTTTGTGAGAGCTTCTACTTTCATAGTTGAGTATTCGGATCTGTTTTTGTGTCATGCGCGTGCAAGGGTAACCGGGGGTTCTGTAGGGTTGGAGTGCCCTACAAGGCTACAAACCATCTAAAGTGTTGTCAACGGTCTAGATTTAATACATTATCTTACATGTAGGTAAAGGATCCCCGATTCCTGTGCGGGGACAATTTTCTAAGCATTGACATGGTCCACCGAGGGAATAATTTATTGAAGTAGTTTGCCTTGCTTAACAACTTGAACCTCCCCCATCTGAAAACAAAAACAACTTAGAAATTTCTCTCCCCTCTTCCCGTCGGACTGCAATTTCAACCCTAGCTACCATATCTAAATGTGCCGTCACAAATGGAAGTTTGGTGGCTTGTAGCTGTAACGGTGAGTGAGATATGGAATTGTTTACATTCACAAAAAGGCAGTTTTCAAATGTATCCAAAATGGCAGATAGTGATTGGTTGATCCAACTTTCTATGGGATGATTGGATCATTTCTATTTTCCATCAAGGCTTATGATCAGCTGAAATGATGCATGCGAAGCAATTACCATGTTGTATAAATGAAATTTTTTCGTGCATCATTACCTCTCTTTTTTCCCGACAGGATGACAGGTGTGTCCAAGCCAGCTTTAGTACATTTCGACTATTTCTCACCCCGGTTCAGTCAAAAGTAGGTCATCCACAACAAAAATGAGAGATTCACAAGTGATTTTCTCTAATGCAATCTGGTCTCAAGAGATTGTCAAGTTTTAAACTAAGAATTTCTGGGTTTATCACCCATCTATGTTATCACTTGAGCAACCATTGGGGTTGTTTAAGAATTAAGAGTTAGTTTATGTGATAGAGTCACATCATCAATACATGATTTACACTTAAAAGTAGATTAATTGGGAAGAGAGTTACCCGTGGTTACAGCTAATCTTGATGTTTATTTACCAAAAGCTTCAACCCAAAGTTAATTTGTATTTAAATGAGATGAGGCCTACGTAAATTTTACAAATATTAGGCTCAGTTTGGATGACAGCAATCTCAAGAGGGAATAGGAATGTGATGTCTTCTTCCCATGATTTAAACGTTTGGAAGCGACATGAACGGGAACGTGATGCCAGACTTTTATGATTCCAACGTTTGGCAGAGACATGAATAAGAATGTAATTCCTGATGACATATTCAACTAGAAATCACATTCCCAGACTGAGTGGGAATTAATCTGTTTCATCCCTTACCTTATGAGAATCTCAGATTTCTGGCTCATTCATTAAAAAAAGGAAATGTTGACCCAAAATAATTGTTTCCCGTACAAGATTACTGAATTAATTCAAACACCGAAATGCAATTCCTCTAGGCATTAAATTCCTAGGAATTCGATTCGTAGTAATCATATTCATATTCCTAACCAAGAAAATTCCTAGGAATTTGATTCCCGGTAATCATATTCCTATTTGTACTTAAGATTCTGGTCATCCAAATACAGCCTTAAAGTTTTGATTAGGAATATTAAACACAGAGAGATTGTACATAGAAAGCATGTGAAATTGAAGAGGGAGATGGATTTGGTAATGCACTTTTTACATTTTTTTTTATGGAAACAATCCTTTGAGTGAGAGATTTCATTAAGAACTTTTCTCTTTATATCGTTTAATCAAATGGCTACAACTTTACTATAAGTATATTATTAGACAGCTACAAAGGTGGTTCAAGTAGGTATTCTTAAACATTCAAAACGTATGCAGTCTTGCAGAGTAGATTACATGTCGGGAATTTTTTATTATCATTAATTTGAATAGTATTTTCTAAAGGAGAATGTGACAGTATGACGCTACTTATTTTGATAATAAAAACTAATAAAAACCTTTGTATGAACACTTCGTCTCAAATTATTGGTCTATTTTGGAAACTCTTATTTATGAATTATGGGACACCATGACTATATTTTTATAATCTGTCTTTCTCTTAGCATTTTATTAATAAGAGGGCAGCAAACCATTGTATTTTGGAAATTTCTTTTATTTACAACTACTGATTTTAAGGAAAGACAGATTTTTGTCTTGAGTTTGTAGGAGAGTCAATATTTTAGAATCAGTAAACAATACAAGAAAAAAGGATCGAAACAATGGGAACGGCCTAAGGTGTTCGTAACCCGGGACTTTAGATTTACTCCATCTGACTTTCATGTTCGAAATCTCTTATTAGTGCTACAAACTCTTAGAGTTCTTTCTTTTCGAAAATCTGCCCCCACTTTATTTAATTGGGTTCATCACAAGACGAAAGTGCGACTGCGCTCCAAAAAATTATTCGAAATGAGTCCAAGCTGATTCGAACTCAAAATTATTCAAAACATGCATAAGCTAGACAAGGGCTATAAAATAACCGACCTGCTCACGAGCAACTCGTGGCTCGGCTCGTTTAGCAATTGATTCGAGCTCGAGTTTTAGGCTCGTTTACTAAACGAGCTCGGTAAAACTCGGCTCGGCTTATTAACTAAATTGCTCTGACTTTAATTCGGTTCATCGCGAGATGAAAAGTGAGATTGGGTTCCCAAAATTATTTGAAATGAGCATAAGTTGATCCGAACACAAAACTATTCAAAAAATGAGTAAATTGGCCAGAACACCTAAGCAGAGGGAACCGGGGTGGGTGTCATGCACCGTGCAGTACACTACGGGCCGTCTGATGCTCGGATGGACGACCCAGATTTGATCTTGAACCCTATGTATCCAATCCAGATTTGATCGTACTGCACTGGATAGGATGCAAAGGGTCAGAGATCAAATCTGAAAAGCCCGTAGTGCACCGCACAGTGCACGGCAACCCCGGATCCTTAACGGAGGACATTACAACCTATTTTGGGAAAAATTCAAAAAAAAACCCATATTTTTTACCTCAATGTCTCATCACCCCCCAAACTTTCAAAATTGTCAATCACACTTCTGAACTATTGTTCCGTTATCAATTACACTCTCACTGTCTCAATCCGTCACTCTACTAACGAAAAATGCTGATGTGGACTTGGATGGAGGAATGAGACGTTATTTGTTCACAGGTCGCCCTTCCTCTTCTTTCCCCTCCTCTTCTCTTTCTTTGTCTCCGTCCTCTCTCTCTCTCTCTCTCTCACGTCTGCAACTCCCCTCCATTCTTGTCTCCCACCCCCTCTCTCTCTACACACAATCTGGTTTTGTGGGGTCCCAAAATCCCCCCCAAATTTCTCCAGCGCCGACCACCACAACCCTCCCGCCTCCCCCACCTCCGGCGACTTCAGTATCAGTCCAAACAAGAAATTTCCTGAATTAGGAGGCAGGGTCTAGTCAATTTACTAGAAGAAAGATCCACAATTAGAATACAGACCCACAATCTGTAACTTCACATTACAAACTGGCCTCTGTAGGATTATCCCAGTGAAACTATTTTCCCACAACTGCAACACATGTAGCTCTGGTAAGCTGCTAATAAACTCTGGTATCGAGCCGTGAAGCTGGTTCCGAAATAAATTGAAAATGGTCAGGTTATTTAAGTAAGAAAAACTCCAGTATTTCGCTGGTGAATAGATTATTCGACAAATCCATGGATTTCAAGCTTTCCAAGTGACCTAACTCTACCGTTAACGGCCCAGAAAATGTATTCACTTGTAAAAACAAATTGTCTAAGTTATGCAGCTTGCTTAATTCTGATGGAACCTCTGATGAAAATCAATGTGAGAATTGCCAAAAGTGCTATATAAGAATAAACCCAATTTTGATTTTCATCAGAGTTAAGTGAGAGAAGCACATTGATTTTCACCAATTTTGATGAATATAAGGCAATTTTCACCAAAAGTGCGATACAAGAAGAAACCCAATTTCCAGCTCTCCAAGTAACCTAGTTCTGGTGGTCAGCCGTGGTGGCGAACGGCGCTGGGTTGGGTCGTTGTCCTCTCTCTCTCTCTCTGAATCGAATAAGGGGGAGAAGAAACACAATTTTCATTTTCATTTTTTTTCCCCGGGTTTAGATGGTGGGTCCCACCAGCACACATGGCGCACCATGTCACAGGGTTAACATTTTTGTAACGGCTAATATGTCCACACCAGCATTTTCCGTTAGCAGAGTGACGGATTGAGACAGTGGGAGTGTAATTGACAATGGAACAATAGTTCAGGAGTGCGATTGACAATTTTGAAAGTTTGGGGGCGATGAGACATTGAGGTCAAAATATGAGAGTTTTTTTGAATTTTTCCCACCTATTTTCAAAATGCCTTTTTCCAGCGGCCAGCCAACTCATTTAAATCCCCGTAATAATAAATCCGCTTTACACAGGTCAACACGAATCCCCGCCCCGTAATCTCTCCATTCGCTCATTCACGCTCTTCGTGTCGTCTAAAAACGCCTCCAAAACTTTCCATTTTGCGCCAAATCCCACTCCCACCTTACCAAACTCTCTCTCTCTCTCTCTCTCAAACTCTCGTTGATTTCTCATTCGAAGGCGGCGGAGATGGGGAGGAGGAGGAGTTCGCCGGTGAACAAGCTGTTCTTGTGGGTCCGTAGCCAGCCGATTAAGGTCAGGACGTTCTTAGCCGTCACGGCGGTGCTCTGCTCCTTGGTGGCGCTTAAACTTCTGATTAGGGATCACAACCACTTCTTCGTCGCCTCTGAAGCGATTCACGCCGCTGGAATTCTGGTCTTGATTTACAAGCTCACCACTCAGAAGACCTGCTCCGGTAGGTTTAATTGTTTAAATACTGCATTGGATTTCTCTAATCATGCAATCTTATCTTTTCGTTGGTTTTTAGTTTTCGATTGTGCGTGTTTGAGTTCTTTTGCCGCCCTTCTTTTCTTACAAATTGGGGTTGCGATTTTTATTTCTGGTCATCGATAAACAAACGGCGAGATTAAGGGGCCTTTAGTGTCGCATCATCTGAACTTCAGAAAATTGTTTTTTTTTGTATTTAGTGTCGCATCATCTTTTAACTTTGTTCAATTCCGGTTCATATATTTGTACTTTTCCAATTTTTCCGATTTCTCGTGTCGAGCCAAATAATTCCTCTAAGAAAATTTGAAATATGAGGAAAATCTAAACACAAGATCATCAAAAGTTAATACTGCTACCACTGTTATTTACCAAAAAAAAAAAAAAGTTAACACTGCTGATTTTCTTCAAGAAAAATCATTTTAGGCCAAACTCACAATCACCCATGATAATTACTCCCTCCGGCCCAAATTGCTTGCCTTCTTTTGGGAATTCATGCATTTTGCACGCAAAAAATAATTTATTAGCAGCATTCTTTTTTTTCAAAAAAGTTTACAACTATTTAAATATCTTATTGAACAGAAAAAAAATTGGTGTAAATTTTTTTTTAAAATAATTTGCATAAACACATAATTTTTTGCGTGTAAAATGCACGTTTTCCCAAAAGGGGTGAACAATATGGGACGGAGGGAGTACTAAAGATGGAATGATTTCATCTCATTGCTTCGGGATACTTAGTTGATCCTTTTCTCGATATCATGTGTTGTTTATTTTTTGTCTAGATGAATGTAATTAAATTGTGCGGGTATTAATTACCGGATTATGCCTCATTTTAAGGATCAAAATGGTTCCGTGGGCCCCACGCACATATGAATTGTCTGAGTTGGGGTAGGAAGACATCTGCTAATAGCCTAATACTGAAACTAAACCACCTCCCTTCTTAATTTGCTAGTATTGATTATCTAAAAATTATTTGGTAGAAGAATTGCCAGCTTTGCAGCTTTCCGTCAATCAATGAGGAAATCTGGAGTTAGCATAAAAGTCCTTTCATGGCAGTCACTTTTCTTTTTGACTTGTAGCTTTGTAGAATGGCTATTTTACCATGTTTTCTTCCGTAAGTACCACCAACGGCATGTTTGGGAGTCAATTATTTATAGATTCTGGATTTTAAAATTAGAACGAGAACTTGTACAAGTTTTTATATGATATGTGCAGAATAAATTATGCACAAGAGATTTGTGAGTGCAAGTACAATTAAAACCCAAAAAGATACTGCAGCCTGCAGGTGTGATTTTTGATTCTACATTCTCCAGGTTATATTCCAAAATGCATTTCTGAATAAATTCCCCAACATGAAAACTGCAAAAATGCATAATGAGAAAATCCGGCGCCCAAACAGGGCCTAAATGGAAACATGCTAATATGCCTTTGTCTGTCGGTGCTAAACTATAATAGTGTTACAGAATCGTACATCGATTATTCGATTGGGAATCTGCCAATCTGGGATTGGACTGTTTTATCACCAACACTAGACGTTGGCCGCTTAAGCTTTTGAATTGGATGCAACCTTGCAGAGTTTCTGCAGATTACAGCTTAGATAACCTTTATTCGAGTCTTCTAATAGTCTTCCACCGTTCCACGTTATTTTTCTCTCAAAAATTTTTACGACGTATTATTTCTTGAAAAAGTCTTTTGGTAGCTATTTTAACTTGTGAACCAAAATAACGTGAACCCCGTTTTCCAGCTTTTGTTAACTGTTAAGTGGTATGCAATAAAAAGAATCATTTATAAGTGAAAACTACGTATGCACAATTTAAGGTGAGACAGACATACCCATTTGTGTACGCATTTTGTGTACCTGTTCATGCAAAGTACCATGCAAACTGCTAAACCAAGTACCTTGTACTGGTACGACGTGTTTTTGGAAGTACTCCGCTTGAGCCTTGATAGGGTGTTGTGCTGAAGCATACAAATTTTTTCTTAATTTGTTGCAGTATACATGGTCTCAACTGATCAAATAATTGGTTTTCTCCTTCTCTTTAGGCCTTTCTCTGAAGACTCAAGAGCTTACAGCGATATTCCTGGCTGTAAGATTGTACTGTAGTTTTGTCATGGAAGGTGACATTCATACAGTTCTTGATTTCGCCACTCTTGTCTCAACTGCATGGGTTTTGTATATGATAAAGTTCAAGTTGAACTCATCCTACATTGCAGAGCTAGACAACTTGCCCCTATATTATATGGTAAAGGCATACTTCACTTTTTAGCTATGGTTGGTATAAAAAATTACAAATGTTGCATCTCTTTGCAGCCATTATTCGTAATGTAATTTCCGTGCTTTGATTATTTACATTTTATTTTCGTTTTACGCTTCAATCTTGTTGAGTATTTGTGTTAGGATGTTAGATAGCGTAGGGACCCTTATCCTCTGTTAGCAATTCCGGCTTTAGGTAGCATAGGGACCTTCATCATCTGTTAGCAAGGCCGGCCCTCACCTAAAGTCGCAGGTGCAGCGGCTTAACAGGGCCCTGGTTGAGAACATGAAAGAAACAAATCACAACGCTCGGTACTCGGGTTCGAATCAGCACCACCAGCTTCTTGAGTTTAATTATTTTTATTGATAGTGGCCTTGACTTTACTTAGGCCGGTCACCGATTTTTAGTAGATCTGTTGCGAACGAGTACGAAAGTGAGTTCCCAGAAAGCAGACCCACTTGTGAGAAAGGCGATTTGAAGTTCTCACTTTTTCGTCGAGATTGTTTGGTATCAAATGAATGCGAGTTTACGAACTTGGGTCCCTTTTAATTTAATCCATTTTTTTTTTCAAGTCTATGTATAAAAATATGAACATCACTGGTTTTGGTGGAGATAAATTCCTAAAATCCTATCGCAATGCCTATTTCAGATTTTCAACCATTTTCATACTTATCTATATATTCTTGGAAAACATTTTTACGATGGAGGCTAAAAACTTCTCATCGAATGGTTAGTATTTTACATGCCACATATATTAGGGCCTCCCGTTTTGAACTCGCTTTAGGTCACTAAAAGTTCAGGGCCAGCCCTGTCTGTTAGTAAATTTTTGCAATTCAATTGGATACTATATTGGGTCAAATGATAGTTGTCATCCAAGAATAACATGTTTCTTTGTAGTTTGTACTTTGTATCGCTGAAATTGAAGCGTATGAGGTCCACGATTTTGAAGCCTTGTTAAAGTTCAGTCCTGTGACTTGTCTACTTTTTTCAAGTTTTTGTCTTGTGCAAACCTTGGATGTTGCTTTTCGACAAAAATAATTCTATGTTTGATCTTTATTTTCATCAAGGCATAATACTTATCTTTCTTGTTTACTTTATAGAATTTTATCTGAAGTTCGTACTCTATAATCCTATGGAGAGACATCCATCCAAACACTCATTTGTTGAATTACTGCGATACATTTTTCCCCATATGTTTCCAGGTTATTCCTTCTGCCATCCTTGCCATTGTTATCCACCCATATACACAGCATTCAACCATCAGCAAAATGATGTGGGCATTTTGTGTTTACTTGGAATCTGTTTCAGTGCTGCCTCAACTCCGTTTAATACAGAATGCCAAGGTTAATGTTTTCTCTGAATCATCTCTTCTTCCACCTCACCAACTCAGTATGCCATTAACTTCCGGTTAACATCTTTTCCTTCTTGGACAAATGCTTCTTCTTCTTCTTTTTTCAGATGGTTGAGCCATTTACAGCCCATTATGTATTTGCATTGGGTGTTGCAAGATTCCTGGGATGTGCTCATTGGATCATTCAGGTTAGTCGTTACATATCATGTTCTAGCGGGTTTTAAAGTACACGTTATTTGACAAATACTTACACCTTTTATCATAAACACGTACGAATCGTGTAAAGAAACCTTAGTTATATGATTTATAAGTAAATGGTTGGCCTGAGCATTAGAGCAGGGATACAAACTTGGTGACAGCGGTTGTGTATGATGGTTTCAGCTCTGTTTGTGTGTATTTTTTTTTTCTTTTCCCTTTTTGCTTTTATCTGGGCAAGAGTTGACTCATCATGCCTCGCTGAGTCATTATCACTTGATTGCCTAACTTATGGAGCAAGTTTCACAAAGTAGGGAAAGGAAAGTATCTTGTGATTAGGTGAAGGATGTCCTAATTTAGCTTTTTTATCCATTTAGGTTGCGTTTAGATCATGGATTGTACGGGTAGGAAAATGAAAATGTGTTGAGGGAATGTAACACGACGATGAAACGGAAAAAACGGAACTTATTTCTTTGGTTTCCCCGAAATTATGTTTTTCCGAGTGAATCCCTCCTCAAATCGACAAACCAAACAGACTAAATGATCCATTTCTTGACCTCCAAAAATATGAGAAATATGTCAAGACTCAAAAGAGGGGGAATATTAATGTTTTCCAGTAACTTCAAAAAGAAAACAAATGAAGAAATTAACAAATAAGTCTTGTTAGAAAACAGGTCAGTTTAATCCTTGCGAATAATTCCTCTTCATTATATTTACAGGTGTACGATACTGCTGGTAAGAGTCTGTACTTGGTTGGTAGCGGGTACTTTTGGCCACCTATGGTTCTCCTCTCGGAAATCGTTCAAACATTTATCTTGGCCGACTTCTGTTACTACTACGTCAAGAGGTGAGCCCTTTCAATTTTTTACTGTCAGACGGTTTTTTTTCACGTGCCAACTTCTCTCTCTTCAGTTCTTCAATTGAAAAACACTTGGTGATTTGCTTTTGGTGCCCATTTTCTGATATGCAGCGTCGTGAACGGCCAACTTCTAATGAGCCTGCCTCCTGTATAGGATTCCGATATCAAACTTCTGGTTGTGTAACAATGTACATTTGGTTTTTAAATGTGGGATTTTGAACTAGACTTCTCGAGTTATCAAGAAGTATATATGATACTTCTTGATCAGACAATATGCCATTCTTTTTTCTCCCTCTATGCTATTCGGCCCATTGGCATGCAGGTCTCATTCAAATGCACAAAAGCACCCCCGACTGACCCGTGGTCTAATGGGCTCAAGGCCCAATTTTGTGCTCGAACTTTGCCTGGACCTAGGCCCACTTCCCATGGCCATAGGTTTCGATGTCATTCAATCGACCTGGCCCCTAATTTGGAACTTTTACCAACTTGAAAAAATGCTTGAAACAGTTTTCCTAAAGGAGTCCAGAGTCCAATCCTGACCTAGGATCTTTATAACTGGATTGTGCAAGACCTCAATGGGCCTGGAGTGGGCTAGCAGTAGCCCGATAGGATATGGGCAGGTGAAATAAAGCAAATCGGAGAAAAGGAAGTTAGTTATGAGACATAATCCAAACAGCTTAAAAAAGATCTGATTAAGGCTCCGTTTGTTTCGGGCGGAAAACATTTTCTAGGAAAATATTTTTTAGAAAATAAAACGTTTTCTGGTGTTTGGCTGAGATAGGAAAATATTTTCTGGAAAACATTTTCTATTGTTTGGTTGATACGGAAAACCATAGCAAATAACAAAACCCATATTTTATAGGAGTATAAAAATCTCACACCCTACACAAACCAGTGAACCACATACCACTACTTAAAATGACCAAAATACCCTTTTATTTGAGTTCAATTTCAAAACGAATGACAAAAAAAAAAAAAAAGGTTACATATTGCAAAAGTTTGCACGGCCTTGATCGGCGAGGTGGTTCTACAGCCATCTCTTCCGCCACCCACCGTCAATCACCGCCCAAGGTCTCCTTGCACCACCTCTACTCTCTATTTCCTAACC